>JASANF010020682.1:0-30836 GCA_030248245.1 Trissonchulus sp. WLG1_4 | reverse complement strand
CAAAAGTTTGAGCCCGGTTTCATATGCATGGGGATCACATGTGAAGCTTCAGGTTTAAAAATGGCATTCTGGCATTTGCTGAAAAATGACGGTATCACCAAGCAAAGGGTTTACAGTCAGATTGTGTCATTTTGTTACATTTTGACATTTTGGCACAGCATGTGAATGAAGAGTTCTTTACTAACATATTTTGCAGAAAATTGTAGTGTGTAACATATTTTCTTCATAAGTTTATATAAGTAATAAAGCAAGTGGGTGAGAAAAAGCGAGTCATTTGTCGTAGTCATGACCGTATGCGTATGTTCGCTTGAAGAATTTGTATAGAGTCTAAAGATTTAAGCTTGGCAAAACTGGGGGAATGGAAAGAAAGCCAAATAGTACTCTTTACAGTTTTGCATACATATATTTTAGTATTTAGTGTGCACACGCATTCTGGTGCCTGTTGCTCAACTTTGCAAATCTCCCAATTGTAACAATTGTACGTGCAAAACCAACTGATTCGCAATGAATTTATATAATGAATTCGTAACGAATCACCTGATTTTGTACTTACAATTGCTACAATTGTAAGACTTGTAAAGTTGAGCAACAGGCCCCTGGTAGCATGTATTCGCTATCTTTCGAATTAAGTTTCCAATAAAATGCACAAGTCCCCAAAAGAAATTTACAAAATGGTTCTGCAAAAAAACTGAGTGGCAAGTTTGACCGGTTTAACCTGTTTGATTCGGGTATGAATCAAATCCAGCTCTTTGCTCAAGCAAAGTTGGTTGGCTTTATTTCTGTTTTTTAGCCGTTTGGTAAAAGTTTTTCTAAGTTGGAATAAAAAATGAGCTCGCAACAGGTTTTTTGTCAAACATGACGAACTACTGTAAAATTGATTCTATTTTTTCTTTCGCAGCAAACTGTTGCTTGTTCCTGTTGTGCCCACTGCACAACAGGTCTTTAATTTTGATTCTGGCGGTACAACACTAAATTGTGCTAGAATTGCGTCTGTCTGCGTGTTTAACATCAGCTCGTGTGTGTATGTGCGTGTGTAACCTAGATTTACAGTGTATTTGTCGCTTAATTCTGTGCAGCTTCCCTCAAGTTAATCGACTGTATTTTGCTAGCAGACCGAAATGTCAGGACGTAAAAAATATTCAAAAAGGAGCTGCCTGAGTGGAGTCGAACCACCAACCTTCCGTTTACGGATCGGACACCCTACCAACTGAGCTAACCGGCCACATACAAACAGTTGCTGCCAAGCGGATTCAACTAAAATGTAAAATTGTCGGTCTGAACATAAAAAAACGAGAATTGGAGCTTCAATTTAAGTACAATAAAATTAAATTCAAATCGATAATCTCATGCGTTTAAGCACCGTAAATACCATTTACCAACAAATTCCATGTTGCTAAAGGTGTGTG
Source organism: Trissonchulus sp. WLG1_4 (assembly GCA_030248245.1). Classification (NCBI taxonomy): domain Eukaryota; kingdom Metazoa; phylum Nematoda; class Enoplea; order Enoplida; family Ironidae; genus Trissonchulus; species Trissonchulus sp. WLG1_4. Next base: position 29,430 of record JASANF010020682.1, on the reverse strand, counting down.
TTTTGAAACAGTGATGGTGAATAGTTAGCGTGACCAGTCAAGAACGGCTCACCTCGACCTTACCTCGGTAGCGAACTTATATTTAAGTACGATTTCAATGTTTTAGTTTGAGTGAGTGTATTTTTATTTGTACATAATTGTAGGTTTACGTACATTTTGAACAGATAATTTTGTTGGCAGCATCTTATATTATATTTCTTGCGAACTGTAGTTATTTGATGGTCATGAAAGAATGAATACACTTCCCATTCATCAAAACAACTTAGTTCTTACATTAATTTGTTGTAAGATAATAAAATCTACTTCAGGTTTTTGCGCAAACAACTTATTGTAAGATAAAAACGCTTGAACTTTTGCATACACATTTTACAGTAATTAGTTATCTGCTGCACAACAGGTTTTAGCTGACCTGCTGGTCAGCTTACTTGAACGTAGTTCTTAATACTTACTGAAGGTTTTGCCGCAAATTGGGCTTGTTGTAAACGTGCCCATGCTAAGTTGTGAACGACAGTAGTTGGGATGGCTACAAAGTATACTTGTCAATCGTTATCCAGAGGTTCCTATTTTCTTGGCTTTGCTTCTCTCTGATTTCAACAGTGTGCGCTGCAATTAGTGTGTACGTTGCTGTAAAAATATTCAGACTTGCATCTTTGACATATAAACATACATGAGGGCAAGTCGCAGTATTACAAAGCATTTCAGTTGTAACAGATGCAAATCTACGACAGAGTGTGAAACACACTCCGCACATGAACATTTTAACGCTTTCCTACACTGAATTGGGATTTCAGAATCAGACCTGTTGGGCTGTGGCCAAAAAGGAATGCCAAAACAAGAGTCCCAAACGAATATACATTTTGGCTCTCGGTGCGATTAATTTACATTCTTACTTTAACTAGTCTCTACATATGTAATCTGTAAAATACTTAGGCTTTTACATATTTACAGAAAATATCGATTTGTCACCAAAGCGTCTTCCCACCAATATCTCAATGGTGTTGGCGATAGCTTCAGTTTGGTAACACATTTTCTGGCCAAAAGGCAAATCCAAGATTCGGGCGGACAACCGCCTACTTTGCAAATCATAGGATATCGTGATTTGCATAGTTCATACTGATAGGTCATCGTTTGGCAGATAGACACTAAAGTTAGTACCAAAATCAGTATAAATAGTAAAATTTTCAGAAGCCACAAAGTATTCCGAATCGACGCCTCCTCCAAGGCGTCAAAGTCGTTAAGGTTCGTTCCAGTCCGAATGGCAGTTTTTTGCTGTTTTTTTACCGTAGCACTTGTAGGGCGCTTCTCAAACGAGGGCGTCTTAAACGATCTAGAAGGTCCTATTTTGACCTTCGAACCATTGGATTTTTGTCTCATTACGGCGAAGGGTGCCTTTGAGTTAGTGCTAGACATCAGCGATTTTTTTGAAATGGTGTCCGAGCCTAATGAGCGTTTGAGGGATGCCACGTCTTGACTATCTTTCGTTGTTGTCTTACTGTTCTTCGTCGGCGTCGTTATTTCTTTTGGTGTTGATTTTATGTCTGCTGTTTTTGTCTTACTGCCCTTTGTCGGTGTCTTTCTTCCTTTTGGTGTCGATTTATTGTCTGTTTTTGTCTTACTACCCTTTGCCGACTTGATTTTTTCTTTTGTTGTCGCTTTCATTTCTGTCGTTTTTGTCTTGCTGCCCTTTGTCGGTGTTTTTCTGCCTTTTGCTGTCGATTTAATTTCTGTCGTTTTTGTCTTACTACCCTTTGTCGGCTTCATTTTTCCTTTGGCTGTCTGTTTAATTTCTGTCGCTGTCGTTGTCGACGACACGATCTTTACCCATTTTCCTGGCGATTGTTTTTGGCTGTCTTGACGCAGAGATGGATTGGAAGTGCAAGTTTTGCAATCCGGACAGTTGGGACACGATCCCACCAGATTATCGGTCCATTGATGACAATTGTCGCAAACGCATTCCAAAAGTTTAGAGAACGTGCCCGGTTTGTGACGTCGCCGCCGACTTCGCTGCTTAATGATTCCTTGTGGTGCGCTGTGGCGACGCAATCGCTTCAGTTTCGATGCCGAGCTCTTGGACGAATCGCGGCTGCTACGGAGAAACATTTCATAGTCCGACATTTCCGAATTGGAACTATCGATTTTGATGGGATGAACGGGGGCTATCCATTCGAAGTATCGATCTTTTTTCAACTGGCTGCCTTCTTTCATGCTCGTATGGTCGATTTTTCGTATTCGAATTTTGGCTTCTTTAATTTGATCGTTGTTTTGTTTCCAGAAATAACACTGAGTTTCATTCACCCCTTGCGCGTTCCATCGATGAATTTGAACTGTGTCTTGTCCCTTCGATCCGGGCATTACTAAAGGGTGCGGCATGCCTATTGGTTATCTAAATAATTGGAGCGTATTACCCAATGACGAGTTAACAGTAACGAATTAATGTAATCAATTAGTAGTTTTCAATAGAATCGTGTGACTTTCGTAACTTACACAATTACAGTGGGTCTTGATTGATGCATGTATGTAACTAAAAATTTTCTGCTGTATCGACCTGTAGCTGTCACTGGTGTAGTTCAGGAATGATTGGAAGCGAGTGGCGTGAGCTGCGGTGCCAAACGACGTACTGTATCTTTTAATTTCAAATTTTTTAATTATTTAAGTTCCACACGTATTGGTGATGTGGATCGTTTCGGATCGGTCCGAAATTTTCATGCTTATTTTTAGCGATTCGACCCAATCTCCATCAAGAATATGTATGTACATATGTACATACATGCATTTACTTGACCTTAAAATAGTTTTCCTTTAGTTGAAAGTTATTTACAGTAAGTACATATTCATGTATGCACAGTAAGTACAATATCGTTACCTATTGCCCAGGTTTTTTTTACGATTCTTCGCACTTATTAAAGTGAACAAAGTTTTTACGTTGCGCTTATTTGGTGCATTATTAAAATAAAGGACTTAAAATCAAACCTGCAAAATCCGTTTTCGAATAATTTCCCAATTGACCGCCTTAATCGACTGCCAATTGATTGCATAAAAACTTCGTAGGAGTTGTGAATTGTGAAATTGACTGGCTCATAATCTCATTATTTTAGGTACGATGACGTTTCGAAATGTTCCACAATCCCACATTTCCCTCAAGCTGACATGGATTTATCCCAAATCTGTCGCTCCTTGTGTCGACTCGCAGGACGAACCGTGAAACTGAATGCTTTCTTTTGTATTCCAGTTGTGGACAAGCGAATCCTACCAGGTACTGAATTATGCATACATATGTACGTATCATTGACTATGTATATGTTTTATTAGCTTCAGGTACATAAACAACTTACACCATATCAAACCATATTCAACTGTTAAAGGTAGAGGTAAAGTGTCCCCTGCCGGAATGGTTCAGACGGGGGCGGTAGGAACCCGCTTAGGCAATATTCTGCTCTGCCCCTTGCGCTGCTAACCTTCCCAGGATTACTTCTGGTGACCTCTGGTGCCCATTTTGCCGACCAGTATTGGATGACATCGCTTGCTTGCTTCCCCCTAGCCCTGGGAGGAATCGAACCGTGGACCACACGATTCCCAGTGCGAGACACTGCCAGTGATTTCGACTGCATTGATTAGTTAACTTTAACAAGTAACTCTAGTTTTATTTGGATTTTTTTATAATTTCTCATATTTAGCCCGAGTCTGACCAGAAAAATTTACATTGGTTAATTCTCTTAGCTTTCGCGGTCCAATGTCAAATTTTTCGTGTTCCACGACAACAATAGAAGTAATATATTTTGATATAAAGACTGTTATAAAAATAATATTCAGAAAAATGCAAAATATGCCATTGTAATCTTTGTGTGCATAAATGACGGTTAATATGAGCTACTTAATAGTCTTTATCCCTTTCTTCTAAACGGTACAGCCGAAACCGTTAAGTTATGGTCAAACAGAAAATTATTTCTGGAGGGGGTCTGTGTTTTCGAACTTGCAAAGCCCAGTTTGAAAAAAGTAATAGATTTAAATTTGAAAAAACTTTATTTAGTTGTAGATAAAAAATAAGTTTTTTGCCAAATTACTGGAAATAGTTACTTCATATGTCCGCTTACCCCCTGCTTATTTTATACGCAACTCTGCAGACATAGTGACCTTTAACCTTACTACGAGTAGGCATATTTACTGTATGCGAACAGATTGGACTGGCGTATTATGACTTTATGGATGTCTATATTTAGCAAATGTACAGAATTTGGGTCTTGACAGATTATACTTTAATTTTGCAGCCGAAACATTTTGCTCTGCGAATTTTGCTGGTTTTGTTTTTCGCTGGAAATGCTTCGTTAAGCATGAATGAATTTGTTTTAAATTTTGTCATCAACATGGAGTCGGCTTTTTGTATTTATTTTTGGATATTTTGACCTTTACCAAAATTGGAACTACAACTTAGTCCTTTACTTATCAGTTAAAAGCCTCTACATGTGATATTTTAGGTTATGTTTGCGGGTCAAGTTTAATGACTTGATTTGATTTTGATTCAGCTTAGCACTGCCACTAAGCAGTAAAAGTTTGACCTTTCGATGTGCAGTTTGGGTGTAAAATTAGTGGGAATTTGTGATTAGGAACTTCGATATGGTCAAACAGTTTCACATAAGTGAAAGCAGTAATGTATGTAATATGTACTGAAACATTTTGAAAAAAAATCAACTTCTAAGGGTGGTTCAGTAGGCCATACGGAAAAACGGACAATGCTCACTTCGTCCGTTTTTGAATTCGTACTTTTTAGTGCAAACGGACATTGGGACATACTTTTGAGCCGTATCTATATCCGTTTGTCCGTATGCCCGAGAAATTTGGCAGAGTTGAACTGAATTTAACTACGGGCAAATATGGCATAATATATGTAGTTCATACGGCAAAATGTAATTGTGCGGATGAACGGACATACAGCTGAAGGGCACCCGGGCATATGGCTGTACGGACGAAAGTATGATTTAAGCAGCCGTTCTGCTGTTCAGTTTGTCCGGACGTCCATTCATCCGTTTGTCCCAATGTCCGTACAGAAGCATGAATCAACCCTAATAGGACCCCAAGTTATGTTTCTTAAAATAAGTTTAAATAAACTTTTAGATCGCCGAATACGCTTTGGTGACTCAGCTCCTATATCTTTTCTGCTATCTTAAACGACACCCCGTCTGTGGGAAAGATTTTAAGTTTTAGCCAAATTCGTATGTACTTGGATCAAGTTTTCGGAATAACATTTGATTTTCCTTTAAAAATACACATAGGTATCCTGCAATGCTTTAAGGACAAATTGCAATGCAGTTTATGGTGCTAGACTGCAAGCTTAATTGCATCGCACATGTTTTGAAGTGTTGTTGACTGACGTTCACTGATTGCAGCTATATGATATCGCCTGGTACTAAAGTGGTTCTAGTCTAGTCTGCTCGTAATTTGGTTGTTTGTTTAGGCTGCCACCAATTTAATTCTGAAGAATTAGTTTCCGGAACGCCGCTCAACCCCGCGGGTCATTCATTTGAAACTGATAAGACTTCTGGCCGCGATCTTAATTTGATTGCCAGCATAGTTTGGAATATTTCGAGCCTAACTAACCAGTGGTCAGCTTAAAGTCTTAGTCTGTGGTCTGGGATGTCCGATACTATTCAACATAACGGCGGCGTGATTATTGTTACTAAAGGTTGGTCGTTCATGAGGTTTGAATGGAATAATAAAAAAAACAAAAAGCAAATAATTAACTTTTAGTTTTACTATGAGCTGTCTTAGGTCCAGTTTTCACCTGGAAAAACTAAAAAACTTATGCTAATTAAAGTTTGTACTCATACAGTGCATATAGATTAGTTAGATTTGTTTGTTATTGGCCTTTGATTATTGGTAGATTTATAAAAATTTGGTGCATGCAGAACATACTTTTACTTTTTACTGTAGCAGTTAAGTAAACGTAGAAATGCGTTCCACTTTTTACATACCTACTTTTTTCGTAGCCATTCGGAATCGTTTAACACAAGCTCCGACTATCGGGTTGCATTCTGATTGGTTAGATTTGCATTCACTGAATCCTACATACAACTTGGTTTAAATCTTAGCTGTTATTTTTTGATTTTATAGTGGGGACAAGGTCCCAGCTAAAGGAACTGTAGTTTGAAAGAACCATGAAAACTTTAAGCTCCGAAATCCACACTGGCATTTTTATCACCTTGTGTGATGCAAGGTGAAATTAGGGCGAGCCATTATTTGTTTATTACCGGGTGTGAACACAATCAATTTCAGTGAAACAAGTTTTCAAAGATTTCATTCTTGCGCTGATAAATAGTTCCCAATAGAAAATATTTAGAAAAATGCAGGTTTTGGCACCATTATAAACAAATTTTGAAACCAGTTCGGAAGCTTCTGAAATTAGACCCATGAGAATTTCAGTAAATTTTTCGGTAACTCTCGACCGTTGTAAAAAGTTATTTTTCTCTTTTTCTTTTTCTCTTTTTCTTTCTCCTTTTCTCCAGCTTGTACCTGAACCTGCTTTTCTTTCACTGAATATTTTCGTCAAGTGAGTGCCATTAAAATTAATTATATCTCAGGAGTGGTGCTATAAGAGTCAAGGGTTGGACCTCATTTGCGGCAAATTCACAAAGTGTTATTAATTTATTGCCCAAGACTCAACTTCCCGTTCTAATTTTTCTTCGACTATTTTCTGTTGCTCAAGGGAGGGTCCCTAAAAAAACGTTGAAAAGTTTTGAATTGTTCTTCATTAAATTCTTATACACAACTGCAGTCAATCGTAGTTTTTTGCCCAGAAAATAGAAGTTTTTGGAATGCGCCCCCCGGTTTTGCTTCAGGGACCTCCCGCATTTAATGTAAATAATGAAATGTAAGCAAAAGTATGTAAGTGCTGGCCAGTACTGACCGCAGCTGCCTGAACCAAAACTAAATAGCCCTGCCAGGCCCTAAAAACTCCAGATTCTTTTCGCGAAAACATACGCCAAACGTCATTAAAGTTTGTTTGCAGTAAATCTCTGCGGCGGTTGGGCAAAATATTTCCAACGGGGGGCCTGGGAAATGAATTTTCATGAAAAGAAATTAAAATGTTATTTTTTTATTTAAAAATATAATTTTCGTTAATTTAGGTTGCTTATTATCCTAGCTTAATTTTGGTATATCGTATACTTTTTAATAAAAATTCGCCGGTGCCGGCGAGAAATATTTTGGTCAAATTTAAGAAAAATGAAATTGAAATTTCAGCCAGTCCGATGGATGTTGAGCTTGAGATAGCAATTGCTATTAAACAATATTTTCCAAGCGCATATGCTTGGACAAGATAATGAGCAATAGCCCTTGTACTAGCTATTCAGTGTAAACCGCGATTATTAGTCGGAGCCGGCCACCGAATTTCATCATTTATTTTTATTTCATTTCCCGTGAGGGGCCGATTTCAAAAAATCTGCCATCGGGTTTCTTTTTGTTATTTTGTAATTATTTTGAATAATTTACATTTTTGTCACGTGATATTATATTTGCATGTTAATAACCGAAAGTTGTTACATTATCATTTCTTTTTTCTGTTTTTTTTTCAGTAGGCTAATATGAGTTTGCAAAAAAATCGTATTTCTGATAGTTTTAAAATCCAAATTCATGTTCTGTGATTCTGAAAATTCACTATTTCTCCTGCATGTTTATTATTAATAAACTAATATAAATATTTATTAGTTATTATTATAAGCACAGCTTGCATAATATTTCGCAGCCACCCCCATATCCGAAAGTTTTCGCAAACTGTGACAGCCTATTGGTCAAGTGCAAGTCCTCATCGTTATTGGCCGAAGTTTGACGTATTAGCCGACTTGCGAAGTTTCGCGTCAAATTTGTTTGAAATTTCCCATTGTCTCTTTAATTATTTCAGAAACTTTCTTTGCTAAATCACACATAGTTTGACACAGCCTCTGTGTGTTAACATATATTTGCACTAAGATTTATATATTTGCAAAGTGTTTTGATCAATTTGAGATAATACAAGATCCAGTAAGTGTGAGTTTTTCTTCTATTTCTGATTTATTTGTGCTTTATATTCTGAAAAGTTATTGCAGTGTTGATTAAGAGTAAGGTCGGTTCCCACTAGGCAGAAATAAAATATTTATGTAACTTATTTATTATTGTTTGTTTTTTGTTTCTGTTTTGTGGGATCTAGACCTTATTCGGTGTTAGTTTTTTAGTGGTCCGGCGCTGTCAACGCTGCAGTTTGATTGGTTATTAGATCTTGATTAATTGCTTCTGTAATGGGCAATTGAAATTAAAAACTAAGTTAGCTGATTAAACAAACATTTGTTTAAAAACCAATCACCAAAACACACAAACATTTACTCAATGTTCAGTGTCAAAAAATACGTTATGTTTATTTCGGCTTTGAACATTAAAATTTGTAGTGTTTCAAGGAATTTTAGGGGTTTTACTAACTTATAAAAAGTTTTAGTGTTATTGTTAGGTTGTGCATTGCAATCTTTGTAGACTGTGTGAACCAGGGAAGTCCGATTAAAGCTCGGTTATTACTCGTCTTGGACTACCAGGGCCATGCCACTACAAAATCGACAAAAATGTAGGTTGACTGCTGTCATTTTTTTACTCCTCCGGACTCGAAATTTTAGCTGAACAGTTGGGATCGTCTAACTGACTTGACGAGAACTGACTCATTCCAATACTTGAAAATAAATATAATCTAGTCCAAATTTAACGCGGTAAAAAAGTTAGCTTTATACAGTTTTGCTGTAGGAAATGATACGGACGAGTTGCTCAGTCAAACTTATAGACATGAATGACACCTTGAAATATTGAGACTGACTGCGCCAAATAAGTTTAACTTACGTATATCTGAGCTTGAGCTAGTCGCCAATGAAATCGGTTTACTAATATCGCAGTTGCACATCTAGTTGAACTAATTTCAGAGCGCGCTGAAATTATACCTAAGCCGAATCATTTTCTTTCGCTAAACCGCTTGCTGCAATCCCATATTATCTAAACATTGATGTCTTCAAATGTGCCATCGTGTGAAATGGGATTAAAACATTGAAGTCTTAACTCATATATGCTAAGTTTCGAACTACGTATTGTATTTAGAGTTGTGTTTGGCTTTTGGCGATAGTTCTGTTGATTAAATTTCTGACAACAACTTATTTCATTTTGAACTAGCCCTTGATACAATGAAATTATTTCCATACAAGTAAATTGATCCCAAAAACAAGATTTTTGTGATAATTGACGTTTGGAACAAACTTTTTTGAAGCCGCATTTTGAGGTTTTTGAGTGCAAATTATGTTTTCTATGACTGAATTTTATTTTCAGTTGATTGCATAATTCCCTTCGTAGATTTTATTATTCAACTCTGAGTAGTTGAATAATAGTAGTTGTTTAATAATAGTATTTTAATTTAATAGTAGTTTAATTTGTTTAATAGTAGTATTTGAATAATAGTAGTTTAATTTGAACCTTATTTAAAGTTGCTGCAGTATCATGTTGTTTCTTGATAAATTTACAGATAAACCGAAGAAGTATTCAGAAGCAAAATTTTCAAGCTAAAGTCTGACCTATTCTGAAGCTATAAAGTGCTAATCGCTGAGACGTAACTTTAAACAACTTAAAAAAACTGCTAATTTTATTGTTTTATGAGTGTTTTCTGTCCGGTGTTTGAAAATCAGTGTAGAATTGAGGAAATTACTAACTGAATATTTCCTTAAGAAACCTACAAGTACTAAAAAATTAACTTGATTAACTTAAATTCATATTTTTTTGACAGTTCATTAATAAAAATATTACTTTAACGTAGCTACAAAATGCTTTTATTTTGATTTGGAAAATATTTGTTTCAGACGATATGTCTGATGAAAAGAAAGAGATGAAAGATATTCCACTGGTTGACGGGCAGGAGAAACCGGCAGAAACCGAAGCGAAACCGGAACCGGAACAGTCAGAAGAAACCGGAACCAAAACTACCACTGAAACGACGGCCGAGAAAAAGTCCAAATTCCTGCACTTTTTCGCCAGCAAAAAACCAAGTCAAGCCGCGGCCACGGAAAGCCACGAGTTGGCGGAGCCGGAAAAACGCGGAGACGACAAGAACGGAAAAACGGAAACGGAAACGCCAACTGGTGAACAGGTGGCGTTCGTGCAACCGACCAAGAAAACTAACACTTTGAAAAATTCGAAACCAGTGCAATGGTTTCAGAAGAAAACCAAGCCGGCGAAGGAAGCGAGCGAGACTGATGGCGCTCAGACGAACGGCAGCGGGCCGAAACGCACGGCTGAGCAGATGACCATCGGTCTGAACATGTTCGATCGTGATGAAAAGGATATTACAGGCAAAGCCAAAGTTAGTGTTAATTTGTCTGTTTTTATTGGTTTTATGTTGCATTTTGCTCGTTATTCATTTGAGAATTCAAAACTACTCAATAATCCTGTTTGTGTTTGCTCTAGTGTTTATAAACAGTTCAGGGTGGTTGCACCAAATTACAAATCTTACAAATGTAACAATTGTAAGTGCAAAATCAGGTGATTCGTTACGAATTCGTTATATAAATTCATTACGAATCACCTGATTTTGCACTTACAATTGTTACAATTGTAAGACTTGTAAGTTGGTGCAACGACCCCTTCATGTTTATTAGGATAATCCTAACTCTTGCTCTGGTAGGTTTTAGCTTTTTCTAGTGTTTGTATTATTAATACATTGTGTTAATATTATCGACAGTACAGTAGATTAGCCTGTACATCCTGAATACTGATTCTTCGCCATTTAGATAAATGACAATATAACGAAACTTATTAGTACTTTTCGTTCAGTTTTTGGCTAATATCCATGCAACCTATTTTCTACCCTAGTGCAACCATGCCTACATAGTTTCTATTAGGTATGTATTACCTCCAAGCAAGGGTGTTATCCAAAATTGGATTTATCGGATTAGATTTAACTTTGTTTCGTTGATAACGCAGCGTCGAGTACACGTAATTGGCTGAAACTTGGCACACTTCTAGATAATCTACGTGAGACGTGTAGGCCTAAATTTCAACCGTGCATTATTGTATGTATAACCTAAATTTATTTTATGCTGTGTTATTTGCGAAATTGATTTAAATCTAATCCGTTAAATCCAATTTTGGATAAGGCCCCACGTCATTAAAAGACTCCTTAAAAATAGCCTAAAAATGTGTTTCAGTTGGGCTTCGAGGACATCTTCGCGGAGCCAGATGGTTACCACGGCGTGGATTGTAACTGGCGAGCCAGCTATGTTGCCTTCACCTGGGCTCGGGCCTTGATTTACAAGCTGCTATCGCTGGTCCTGGGAATTCCACTGGCCCTGTTGTGGGCCCTCATCTTCGCCATCGTGACCTGCTTGCAAATCTGGCTGGTCACACCTCTGGGGCGTGTTCTGGCTATTTTGGGAACTTGGATCGCCAAGGTTTGCAAAATCTATCGGATAATGTGATGTATATTTGATATCATTTGAATTTATTCCCTAAATAGATAAGTTATCTATCTCATAACTGCAACCATGCCAACAAACAGTCATACAGAGTGCAATGACTTGTATGTATTTCTGCGTGTCTATTCAATTAACAGTCGCGTTGCCTAAACGAGTTACATTTGTGCTGCATAGCAAGTTTACATAGGTTTTTTGCCATATGAATACCAATGCAGTTTCTATGTTCAAAAGATTTTCAAATGTGGACTCAGTCTTAAGCGGTATCGCGTAAAATTTGTATTGGTAAATTTATTTTTCTATCCGATCATGCAATCACTGATTATCTTGTTTCAGGTGTGGCAGTTCTTGGTGCGCTCTGTGCTGGACCCCTGCTTTGGGTCGATGGCTCTCTGCTGGTCGGGAATTCACGTGCATCACCACAACAAAAGTGTGGAAGATGGACGCCCAATGGAAACCGTTTGAACCCTTAATCTTTTACTGTACTCTTGATGCACTAGGTTCCTTGCTTTTGCTGTTGGTTGAGTTTGAAAAAATATATATAAAGTTATTAAAACAAAGACTACATAGATAAAAGTGTCTCACTTAGGCAGTGTTCGTGTAGAATTATTATTTGTCCATTTCACGCTTAAAGATTTTAAACTGTAGACTATTGGACTAGGTATATATATATATATATATATATATATATATATATATATATATATATGTATATATATATATATATATATATATATATATATATATATATTTATATAACAGAACTTTTAGGTCACTAATTTTAATATTACATAAAAGTAATCTAGTAGGATCTAGAGTTTTTGGATCTTTTGCTTTAAAACTGACAGCAAGGCAAAGTTATCTCGTAAGTGTGCTATGGCAAATTTTCAAAGCTAAGTTTGCTCAATAATATGTACAAATTCATGATCGTGAACTTGTACTCATCAAACCATTTTCTAAACTAAACATGTTTTTGAAAAACTCTTTTACTTTCATTTTCACGGTGAAATCAGTTAACTAAAAAAGCAAATGAAAATTATCGTTCCTGTCAAATCAAATTTTGTGTGGCTACTTTCCCGACTTATTTCCCTTTGGATCAATCGCTCCTACAGACCTTACTGCAACTTTTAGCTTTGGATTTACCATTACTGCCTTTTCTTGTCTTCCATTGTAATTCAGCCTGATCTGCCATACGATGACTCTATTAAGTATCTCACTGTATTCTATTTGTTGTAATCTCATTTGGATTATTTTGTTTGTTTTCGTGGTATTAATATTGCGTGTCTTTGATGTCATTTGTCACAAACGTTCACTGACAGACTTTTTCAGAACTCTACTTTTTTAAACTGCACCTAGATTTTCTAAACAACAAATAGTCAGTATATAATTGTTTGTTTGTGAATACTGTTTTATGTTGATGATGATGATTTTTAGGTATATGTTGTGAGAAGTCACAGTTTACAAGAAATTAACAAAACATTTTCTATGTAATTTTTCTTGAAATAGGGAACCATGCTTTAAACGTCTTGATTGTTCACTGTTCAGTAAGTAATTAGTAATAATTTTATTAAGGTTTATTAATAGATATGGTTTATTGATTGACAGTTGAAACCAAGAAATGTGTATAAATGGTGTCTGTATGTATTTTGACGTTTCGTGTTATGCTGGGACATATACTTTATTTTCAAAAAATCAAGCATATAATCATGGTCTAGCTACATGCATACCTTGGAAAAATTTGTGGAAAGTTCTGTGAAAACCTAAAACCTACAAAAATATATGTCTATGTTGTTTAACATATGTGTATTAAATATATGTTTCAATTCGTTAATGATTAGTGATGTTCTGAATCAATTACTTTCAAAGCCTATGTATGTATGTGGTAAGTATAAACTATAGGTTTTTAATACAACACGAGATAAGAAATAAGGATTCAGCCAATCAGATTGGTCGTCATTGATCATTCCTTTGATTCGGTTTGATTTTGCACCATTGTCACCGGGATGTCAAATTCACTCAGTGGACCGGTCCGGCGGCGAGATTATCTTCAACGTTTATGGTGTCTCGTTTCCACGTTAGCAGACTTCTTTGCCAAAAAATGAGAAAACTACGTCAATGCAAAAATTTTAATTTTGGCATTTTTTTGTTTCTCACTTTATTTCGGTCATTGAGAAAAATCTAATGGTTCAGGTCTTATCTTAAGTTTCAAATGGGGCTTGCTCGAACGGCTCAAAATTGATAGGGCTTTATCTTGCCATCTTGAATGACCGGGAAACCTTGGCCATTCATTCCCTCATCCACTATCCTACATCTGTGTCCGCTATTTATGGCTTTCACGTTATGCTGACGGAATCCAAGGCCTGGATTACGTTGAATTAAGAAGCTTTGCACTGGTTTTAATTGTACACTTTCAAATGGGGAATTTCTGTGTAAACCAATTTTTGAAAAGACACAATTAACTGTTTATAATAAGGCCCGTGGCATTATGTGACTCCCCACACGTTTTCCCCAACGCGCGAAACAGGCTTTACCAGCCGGCCCATATTTAAAAGAGTATTGCATATTGTAGCAGCTTCTTAAACGGGTCTCCGAAAGAATTAGTACAATCTCGGTTACATAACAACGATAGTATTAAAGTGACATGTACAATTTTATACAATGTGTGCATTATTACAGTCACAATGTCCATAGTAACGTATATACATACTACATAGTTAGTTGAAATTGAAATAATATATATTACAATACATAATATTACATGCATTACAATTTTTGGAAAATCATACTAATTCCATTTTCAGTTGCAGAGTATTTGACATTTGCTTGATGAATTTGTTTCCACTGCTTCATCTGTACCAACGCAGTAATTTTCGACTGGACATTGTAGCTCCCCCAGTATTTGGCACAATAATCTGCGTTCATATACTTTTCTCTAAAATCAGCACTCATTAGGTATCTCTACGATAAGTAAATGTGCAACAAGCGTTGATCAGACTAATCTACACTGTATCATAATCGGAATTTTGTACGTTCTTAATCGAGAAGCGTGCATATCGAAAAGTTTGACAGGTTCTAAGGTCCTACCTATTAGCTAGTGTGGCAGCGTAGTGATGTGTTGCATGAGGTGCATACTGCTTACATACATAGTTTGCTAACTGTTTGGTGCTTTTACGTTGCTACAGTCACTGTGCAACGCATTGTGTCATAAATCATCATGCTATGAGGTATATGTACGGCAGATACTCTTAGTGTACATATGTAAGGTGTGTACTATATGTATGTATCATTGTATCAATAGGCCTATTTTATCTGAAACATGTAGCAGAGGAATACGAAGCACAACAATATATATAACGTGCAAAAAGTCAAGCTTTACATAATTTGGAAAGGGTTAGCCTTAAAGCCTATGCAAATGGTCAGCAGTCAGCACACGACAGGCTGATTCTATCATGATCAAAAAAACATCGAAGCAAGCAGTTATGAATAAGTTTTTCGCACTGACCTTATAGTGAGGACAATGTTTCCTTTTCGCCTCACAATGCGCACAAACTCAGTCAGACAATGCAGTGGCAGATCTCTGGGCCCAATGGCACCCACGCAGATGACAGCGTCAAAACTTTCGCTGGGAATGCTACATTTGACGCCAGGATACAAAACCTCCACAATGTGAGATTTATAAATCCCAGATTCTCTAGCTATTTGCAGCATATGCTCAGATCCATCCGTGGCGTGAATATTGGTAAAACCAAATTCGACCAAAGATAATCCAACTAAACCCGTACCAGCGCCAAAATCAAGAATCCTACAATGATAAAAATTTCTTCAGAAAAATGCAACTTGTTTCTTGAAATTGCATTTTTTCGAAGAAATTTTTATCAGAATTAAAATGGAAGGATTTGTCGTACTCATTCATAAAGAGTAGTGAATACGCTCATTAATCAAAACACTGTACAACTAAACTGCTCTAACTTGTCTTCTTTGGAAATGTACTTCAGGCTGATTCGTACAGTTCTCTGAGGCGCACAATACTGATCACGTGACTGTATTTTATTGTAATTAGTTGCATTATTGATGTAGTCACAAGCGGACTGGAATTCATCGTGTTCATCGTCACTATCTAAAAAAATACCACAGCGTATAAGAAACACTTAATCCAAGACGACATAAGTGCGACACGACACTCTTAATAGAAGATGCGTGAGAGTATGAAGACTGTGAAATACAATCCTATCCTACCTGGGGCCTGTTGCTTAACTTTACAAGTCTTACAATTGTGTTAAGTGCAAAATCAGGTGATTCGTTACGAATTCATTATATAAGTACATTACGAATCACCTGATTTTGCACTTAAGGGGGTAGTGTCGCGAAAGCAGTTTTGCTCATAGGCTGTGAAAATAGAACTTTTTGTTTAGAAGTAGTATATTCAATGAGAAGCTAGTCCAACGCTGTATGGTATCAAATAATTACTGCCAGACATCACACTATCAATATTGACAAATATCTTGGACCAATCGTCATTAGTAAGCCAGACATCACACAATAGGGACATAAAAGTCGAAAAATCAAGCCAGATATCAGATTGGCCAGCTTGTGAAGTACACATAATGTGTGGACGCACAATTTTTTGCGACAAATAAGAAAAAAGAAAATTGAAGGTTCGTTTTTCTTTTGATTTGAAAATAAGCGTCTAGATTTTTCACAATTTATCATTATTGCTGTTACTATTTTACAGTTTAAGTACACCTACACAGTTCAAACTAGTATTACTCCACAGCCGCTACAGTAATCTGCACTAAATTTTGTGTGCATAAACAACAACATATGTGCTATTAGTCTGTGTAAAAAACTAAACAGAAAAATTGATAAATGTGACTAAAAAATGGAATGTGAATAGGTTTTTTTTTCGTCATTTTTCCGACTTTGAGACATTATTGCAAACTATATGCTGCAACAATTTTGCTGAAACTTGGCAAAATAATTTGCCTTTAGATAGATTTTTAAAATATAGAAAGAACGATTTCTAACATTTTACTGAACAAGTTTTACAGTCGCGCAAAGTCGACTGCTTTCGCGACACTACCCCCTTAACAATTGTTACCATTGTGAGATTTGTAAAGTTGAGCAACAGGCCCCTGCCTGTGTGCCTGGCCACAGAGTGAGAATCAGAAATCGATCCTCAGCGCACAGGAAGCAGTTATTGTGCAAATTTTTTCGAAACGTCCAGCCAGCGCCAACTATACTTCGGAAAATTAGGCCCGATCTTTTATTACGATTCTATTATTGCATTCTCCGAAACAATTCACTGAATTTCCCCCAAGGTACAGAGTACAGAGTACAGACCACGTGGCTACTCGGCTAGTGTAACTGTTGGACGTTTTAGCGTATTCTTTGACACTTTCACAGCATTCAGAACGAAAGGAGTAACTGGGATCATGCAGTGTGTACAGCTTACTTTACCCGAATCGGCTAAAAGTCATGAAAGCTAGGTTAACCTTAGCAAAGCTGCGACAGATAATGAGCGAGTGAAGACATCAGTAGAAAGAAAGGTATGTATGTAAATCGTAAAAGCGCACCTTCACTGCTTAGATGACGTTGTTGAAACATCACTAACAATCAGACACAAAAAGTACATACAGCTAGAAGTAACTGCTCTGTACAGCAAGTTACGCAACCTACTGATAACGAGAATACTGCTCGGTTTGTTTGGCATGTTTTGTCTGTGCAACAAAATACAAGCTACGAAAAAATATTAAAATTACTGCGCTCGGTGCGGGTACGAATCCCAGGTAAATTCCTTTCGATTTTTACCTACCGGCTACCATTACTCCTACTTGTTGGTATTATGAAGTACTGTAGCTACTAAGTTTAAAGCATAATTTAACAGAGATAAAACCTTTTATTACATTTACAGCTCACAAAGCACTTACTGACTAAAATCATAATAATATCCCACATTTGTAGAAAACATTCCAAGTATGCACAAACGATAAGAATTGACGCAATTAAAATAAGGACACTAATGCTGATTCGAAAATAAGGACACTAATGCTGATTCGAATCAACTGGGCAGCTTACCCAGCCAATAAAGTGTACCTATCCAATTCCAACCCCAACGTAACCTAATTGTGATACCCAGCAGAAATATGTATATTACAAGACAAATAAGGATGCTTGTATGTACTTATAATAAATTTCAGCGCAAGTGTCAAAAAGATACAAATTAACTCTTAAATTTCGGTCCAAATGTCAAAAAGATGTGTAACAGCACTACAGTATTTGCAACCTGCAGTCTCACCTAGATTCCAGGCAATTTCGAATTACATGTGAACACTATTATGTACATATCCATCGTGAGTTAGCTAGGAAAATGCCCTGCACAAAAAACAGTCAGAATAAATAGGTACAAGATGCAGACAAACGCAATAATCTGTTGTTTTTCTACGACCACAGATTACCGTTTGTATGAAAAATTTATACAATAGTTACAACAAAAATGAAAATTTAACACCAGATAAACATCACAATTGCGTTTTTTCCGACCAATCAAAGTCTAGATCGTTCATTCGCACAAAACTCGGTGTTGTATCAGTTGCTTCGGTAGTTTTATGCAAGAATGTCGGCGTGGTTACGTGACTGCTGACCCAAGGAATAATAGTTTGACCCCGGTACGAATCAAATATAGGCTGATGGGATAGCCGTGGTAAATAGACTCCAGCGGGCCAAACGGTCATATTAGTTGGGCCAAGTTGTAAGCTTGGCGTATTTTCCTGAAAAGCCACCGATTTGGCCGATTCAGATCGTCCACAACAGTGCCCACGGACAAATAGGGCCAGAAGAACGGGCAAAAACACGATGGCATGAATTAAGCCTAGACCTACCACAAGAAAGACCGTTTTGAAAAAAGTGACCACCATGTAAGCATCAACTGAAGCGAGGGCCAAAATGCCAAGAATTGTTGACAGGGCTCCTTGCATGATCGGCCATCCCAAAGCTCCCAATGTCTGTGCTACCTTTTCAGCCGGCGTTTTTCGATCAGATATAACGTAGCCATAGGAAATATGAGCTGAAAAATCTACCGAAAACCCAATTGACATTACAATAGTTATCATACTGATCGCATCCAAATTTACGCCCCATAATGTCATGAAACCGATTACGCCAAGATCAATGGAAATTATGGACAAGGCAACCCAGAAAGCGCACTGCGGCTCAGGAATCAGCACTATTGCAACCACCAGCATGCAAGCTAAAGCAATAGCAATATTTTGCAACGTATTCGGCAGAATTACACGATATTGATCCGTAAAATGCCATAATGGCATATAGGTTGTGATGTTTTCAACAGGAAATTTGGCTGCCTCTTCGCGCAGGCTTTGGACCGTATCTCGTTGGCGGTTGGGTGTAGCGAAGTCCTAAAACAATAAATAATTGCAACACTAACATTTAATAAAAGTAGACCTGGGCCAATTTACTCAAAAATGGCCAAAAACAATACACTGAGCCAATCTGGTACAATAAACAGGTTTATTTAGGATACATTTTCGAACACCGTAAGGTACCGAAAAGAAAATACCTACACATTAGGTAGAATGCACTACAATAGGTTACACACGTGACCATACGTGGGCAGCTACCGAATTCTGGGGGGGGGGGGTGAGCCACCGGGGGGGGGGGGGGGGGGGAGCAATTTTCCGGCCATTTTTGCTTCGTGAGCCACCAATTTCGCTTCGTGAGCCACCGATTTTTGTTTCGTGAGCTACCTTCACAGCATTCTGGGGGGGGTGAAGCACCTGTCTGGGGGGGGTGATGATGCCTTCTGGGGGGGGGGTGTAAACCCCCCCAAAACCCCCCCCCCCACGCCCATGTATGCACGTGACATTTAAAAGTCAGCAAATATATTCACAAAAATGGGAACACCGAAAATCGAAAAGTCTAGAAATCCTGACCAATAGAAGGCCTAAAATAGGGGGAGCTGACCTTCAAACCAATGCTGAATCTGTAAGCTGCTAGATCGAAAGTTTCATTGGCAAAGTTGTCGAAAAACAAATCGTCAGTCCAATGTTGATACGCAGTTCGACGAAGAAAATCATCCCGTAAAATTCGTGCAAATTCGCTTCGATTGGAGGTCGCAGACTCAAACTGCTGGTTGGAACGCAGAAATGAAACATAAGATGTCAGCCAAAACTGAACTCCGTTCATGCCTGAAAGAGAAAATCTCTCAATTAAGGAAGCCAAAAGCAAGCAAGTTTTTTGACTATCCATGACGGAACTGTTCCAACCTGTTTCACACGATAAAAAAATGAAGTGAAGTGCAGGGTTGGCAGTGTCGGGTCTGAAAACACACAAACGAGACCATGTACGAGACCGAGGTGAATTTAAAATTACAACAATTTTGACAAACTATAAACTAGAAAAAATATACTGATTTAATTTGAAAAAACCGAATTACCACGCAATTCGTGTTTGATAACGAGGGGGGGGGGGAGCCAGCAAATTTTCGACGCAAAGTCAACTACAAGATAATTACTTCTGCGTGGCGTCTTGCGTAAGTATTTTATTTCAGGGAGGAAATAATAACAGCTAAAACCTTTTCTAAAAACTCCAGGTTCATAAAAATAGATGGTTCATTCAAATAGATTAAATAGGTTCATACTTTAAACGAGAGACTAGAAAAAACAACTGCGTGTATATACAATTTTTAGAATATCCTAACCCATGCAAAAGGCGCAGAGTAATAGTGGAGAAACTTTAAAACCTAAATATCGAGCGTCGTGAGAAATTTTGCAACTCACGTGATATTTATCAGCCACTGTATATTGTTACCCTTGAAAAACGCTCGAAAAGCCATATGCAAAATTCCCCGAATAGATCCCCATGAAAATCCCCTTTCGTCCCCATGCATCCCTTTGTACATCTCCACGAGGAAACACTGAACCATTGGCTTTTAGCCTTAATATGAATACTTACCAATGCTATGCTTCGATTTCCCAAATGCCCTGGCTATTTTGTAGGCAGTCTGTATTCCCTCTTTATCGTAGAGTGTCGACGCGTTGTTCACAACAACCTGCAGAAATCGTCAAAATCAAATCAAATCAATTCAATCAAAATGTCCAATTTAAATAACTCGAATCAAACTGTGTAATTCGAAAAAGTATGATGAACATAATTGTTAGAAACACCGTAGTACAAAACTAGAGAAACGACCAACGAATATTATGTATGTACTTATCAGGCTGCGAATGCAAATACGTAAATACAAATGTACAAATTTTTTAGTATATTTCTAACAGAAGTATATATTCTCTTACTTGAACCTGAGTCCCGTAGTTCCAGAAGTATTTTTCCAGAGCTTGGTAATGCTCAATGGCGTAACTGTCACGAACCAGTAAATTGGACGGTTTCAAGCCTTCTTTCAGTTGACTGCAACCCCAAATAGCTAAACATATAATGATGCCTGTGGTGTATTAAGCAATAGCTAATAAGTACTAATTAACAATAAGCAAGTACATAAGATACAGTAAATTACATACTGTAACAGTAAAAGTTACCACTCTGCCGATTATGTAGCAAAGTGGTTGCAATGCAGCAAAAATTGTGTCCGTTAGTATTCTGAAATTACATAAAGTTAAGTTGTTCAAAAATAAATGAAGTTTATTTATTGTGTGCGTTAGTATTTTGAAATTACATAAGTAAGTTCACTTAAGGGGGCGCTCTGAGTAACTTCCAATAAATCGAATTGCTATAATTTTTTGTTTCTTGCTGATACGAACTTTTTTGCTTAAGTGCAATCAAGATGAACACCAGGCAAGCATTTTTGTAAAGTTTGATGAGTCTTGGAACATTTTAGCAAATTTTATGACTGCATCAAAACTGAAAGTTTGAAAAATTCGACCAATTTTTGAAATGACGTAGCTCAATGGTGCCTCAACCAAATTTAACAATCTATAGCTTATGTTAAATACAATTATCTTGCCGAGGTGCCATTTTTATCAAATTTCCGTTACCACCGATAAATTTTTAGTTATTTTAATTTCTATCAAAAGTGACGTTTTAAAAAGCTTATCATATTGAGCCAAATCATAAATCACAAATCAATTCAAGAAGTTCGGCGCCTCCATAAACATCTGCTGTAACAGTCTGCGAAGTTTCAGGCGGATCGGTTTTCGCAGCTGACAGTAATCTTAAAAAAATGTGCGCTATAGCCCAATTTCAGAAACCTGAAGTTCGCCTACACATACGTATTTTCCAAAAAATAGAGCTAATTTTTCCGTACTAAAATCCGCTGAGAAAAGTTTCAAAAGCCATAAAGTAGCTAACGAAAAATTCGTTTGAAAAATAGTGTCTTTTTGTCAATGTTGGTCAACGTATTTTGGAAATTTTTTAGAAAGGTTTGCCTACACAAACGACTTTTTGAAAAGTTGCAACTGGCAATTAGCTACATAGAACTGTTTCAAAAAGTACCAAAAGCAATATAGAATTTTTTGGTACATCGATTTAAAGTTTTTTCTCAATGAAAAATAGGTTAAAATTTCAAGTTGAACAAAATTTGACGTTATATACATCAAATGAAAGCTAATTTAATTTGAAAAAACTTTTCTTCTTGGGTTAATTGAAGGAAACTTACATGAAAAATTTTATCGCCCAAAGTCGGTTATTCAGAGCGCCACCTTAATGAGAAGTAAACTATAATGTAGGTATACTAGATGTAGTATAGTAGTTTTTATAACCGACAAAAATAATGTATTTTTAACTGTCACTTTAACATCAGGGAAGAACTACATACAAAATCGCGACTATCATAACCGAAGGCGAAATGCTAACCGAAGGCCAAATATATCGCCAGCCATAAGAGAACAGAGACCCGAGTGACAGAATGCATGAGGACAGGAGAGTACCAGTCGTGAAAAAAACGGGTCCACACGGAATCGCTAAA
This sequence comes from Trissonchulus sp. WLG1_4, assembly GCA_030248245.1. Classification (NCBI taxonomy): domain Eukaryota; kingdom Metazoa; phylum Nematoda; class Enoplea; order Enoplida; family Ironidae; genus Trissonchulus; species Trissonchulus sp. WLG1_4. The sequence continues at coordinate 7,041 of JASANF010020682.1, read as the reverse complement.
GCACTCTTTTTGGTTCCAAGGACTGCACAAAGATTTCGTCCCCAGTTTGAAAAAGCGGTGTAGCAAGTTAGATGATTCTGAAATATAGTTTTCGTTATTTAATATGACAAAGCAAAATTGTAGTCCTCCATTGTAATCCAATTCTAGTTGCTCCAATAGTAGGAATAGACATCAAACTAAACGAATTTAAGTAAGTCAGCTTAATGCTTAATTTTACTCTGGACTCATTCTTAAACTAACACTGAACTAAAAGGATTTACTTACTATACACGCTAAACAAAACTGTGCACGCCAGACTAAAAATTAATGCGCTAACAGTGAAGTGCGTTTAACCTTGAAGCTTAGTAATGGCATATTTGAGCACAATTTTTAAACCGTTTAGTTAGACTAAGATCAACTCGCCTTGTCCGAAAAAGGACATATGGTTGAGTTTGACCTCTGACTTAGGTCGAGTTCTACTGACCAACAGAAGATTACCAGTTTGCTTGAGCGTCGAGCATTCAACCAACAAAACAGAATGACGTCCCTTTTCTTCTAAACTGCCATAAAACGCCATCAAACCAGTGAAAAAAGTCAACTGGTACAGAAAAGTCAAGGTGATCGCCACTCCGGTATAAACGCAGAATATCTGAACAGCTGAAACAAATGTCACTTTCCTTCGTTATTCAACACCATATTGAACAATATTCTTCGCCTTTGCATTCACTAAATAGTTAGATTTAAGGCGGTTTGCACCAACCTTATTCTCGAGCTATTTCTATTCTTTAGCTATTCTCGAGTGTTGTTCACCATCTTGCAATATTTAAGAATTATATTCAATGTTTGGAATTACATATAGGCACCCATGTCAAAGAAACAGTGAAAACAAATCTAATGAATAAGTCTTTAGCGTCAAATGACATCCAACTATTCTTGAATTATTCTATTCTCGAGCTTATTCTCTTTTGGTGCAAGCCAATGTCAATAGTCTTTCTAGTTCGCTTACGGAATCTAATGCAGTGTTGCTAGATCTGAAGTTGGCATGAATTTTCATAACATACTAGTCGGTACTATAGTGGCACTGTGGTGACAAAACTAAAGTCAGACAAACAAAAAAAGATTGCGCCACTTCATTAAGTAGACAGAGTGGGCATTGACTAGACATCAATAGCTCATTCTGAAGCTCGTCTAATGGTCATGAACCTACAACAGACCACGAAATGTTACCTTTGAATTTAGTGGGCGTACATAAGATTTTTGTCATAGTGACCAGTGAACTGGGGATCAAGAATATAATATACTTTGTTGTGACTATCTTTAACCATTTTACAGCAATACACACATAATAAAGTGGCGCAACCTTTTTTTGGTCAGACTTTAGTTCATAACTAATCAATAACCGCCCTGTTTACCGAACCTGGTATCGGCGTGATTGCCCCGACGCCGAAAGACATTGCATCGGTGAGTGCGGTGATGGTGATTGAGATGGCGGAGTCGGACAGAGCCTCGCCCATGCGCTCGGCCACTGGTCCTGCCCTGCTCGTTCGGCGCCACCCCGCCACCATCAGAAATGTGTTGTCGATACCGATGGCTAAAAATAAAAAAGTGAGACGTCGAGTAACAGGGCATGAATTACTTTGGGTAATTCATAATATGGATTAAACGGATTAAAATTTGTTTGTACAGTAGCTTATGTCGATGTTTAAATAGACTTACGAAATCCGAAATTTTGCACACAAGCAGGAGATGCTTGCTAGACTTTATAACGTAATGAATCGATGGTAAAATACCCAAAAATCAAAATGTAAGAGGTTTTCAGGTATGGCTGTAATGAGAACAGGCTCATACATAATAACTAAGGCATAATAAATATTCAACGTACAAATGACCAAAAACGGCATGACGATCACAATATCATTGTAGGGCATCCCACAGAAGGCACACAGACCAATGCCACTGAGCACGCCCATGCCTGCGCTGCAGATGCCAAAGAAAGCCAGCATTGGCTTGGACACGGCCCAGTCGATGTACAGCGTGTCTGGTATGGTCGTGATGCTGCAATTAAAAATAGACTAGGCAAAATATATAGCTAGTCTACACACAGTGAACATTTGCATAACAAATATAGTTGCCATGTGTAGCGTGTTTAGGTTTTATTACCAGGAATAATATGTTCTTTAAATGGAATAATATGCTTGTTCGATTCCTTCCTCCCTTAATTAACTTATTTATATTTCACAAATTTTAGATTTAAACTGTCAGCTTTCAGCTTCAGATTCCAAACTACAGTAGTAAAAAATTTTATGTGACAAATATACGCTGTCGCAAAACGCCACACATTATATTTTAAGACCTCGACTTATTAAATAACAAAAAGTATTATTCTTGGCTTAAGTCAGTCAGTACCTTAAGTTTCTAACTGATAATTATGGATCATAGTTCATAACACAGTGTACCAACCTGCAGAGAACACAAAACAGTACTAGCACTGTAAACGTGGCGATGAATTTCGGAATCAATCGTTCGGCATTCTTGTGTAATTCAGAAGACAGCGTTTGAGAATGAAAATATGTTACAGATATTTCATCTGATTGAAATTTGGCCATCTCTCTTTGAAATTCGAGTTCCCATTTTCTTGAAAGCTGATTTGCATAATCGGGCGCAAACTTCAATTGGTATACTAAAAGCCAGGCTTTTGCTTCGATCAAATGGCCGTTTTTTGAATCGACTTCGGCGCCACCGAGAGTAGCAGCTAGATACACTTTCCGTGAGCCAATACGCAAATTAGGGAATTTAAGTTTGAGTGGATAATTTTCATATAACGAGCCCACATAAGAAACAACTGGATTTTCGAAGCATTTTTGAGCAGCATCAGTCAAACATAAATCTTGATAAGTGAAAGTTTTGTTGTTTGTTTCGATAGAAACTCGATGAGTTATGTTGGTATTCAAATTTTCCACGGAATATGCCATGTCAGGTCTCAATATATTGCCCCCATCTTTGCAAGTCACGATCACTTGAACCTGAAACAAAACGCGTTTGAATTGATTATCGAATGTAAAAGTGATAAATTATAGTGATAATAGTTTCCTAAAGGCACAGTCTAGGAATTCTCAGCGACCTCAGATGCCGAAGTGTGTTCGTTCTATAGAAGCGGTGCTCAATGATTGCTTAGTCAATCCTCAGACCCAAACTAGAAGGAGTGGTTGACCTTTACTACCAACTTAAACTCCAGCCAAACGCGTGAAGGTGTAATAAAATTAAGTAGATTGTACCTACATTACTGTGTATTAATTTAAAAATCGTAACATTTGAATCGGGCATCATCAAAAATTGGATTACGTCACAAGAAGAGTGCATGACAGGGAAAAGTATAACAGTCTACCCTATTGCAGTTAAACGGCCAGAACGATGCCCCGGCCGAAATAGAGCATTTACGCCTTGATTTCCGGGGAGGGGGGCGGGGCCCCCCCTTCCAATCAAGACATGTCTTGATTCAATGTGCGATCCCCCTCAAATCAGGATGTCTTGATTCAATGGGCGATCCCCCTCAAATCAGGGAAGTGTCTTGATTCATGTGGGTCCCCTCTTCGTTTCAGCACACTTCTAGCAAGGAATCGGCGGTGTCATGATTTGAGGGGGGGTACCCCCCTAAAATCAAGACATATATAAAACTGCTATTTTGGCCGGAGCATCGTTCCGGTCAATTAGCTAGAATAGATAAGAGTGTCATACTCTTCCCCAATATGTACTCTTGGTCATAATACCTAAAACATTTGTTACTGTTGTTACCTGTTTTGTGCTAAGTTTCTTATTGACAAATATATAAACTACGTATACTGGCGTCCACTTTCAACTCTGCTGTACCCCTATGGACAGCAGGAAGTACACAAAGGACTCTCGACTGTTTTGCGTCGTGCTTAACTGCAACACTAACCTGTCCCAGGTCAGTAACTGATTTTTCGGGCGAAAAGTTTCCATCAAAAGCGGGCCATTTTTCCAGAATAGATTTCTGTTCCAATTTTGACGGGGCATGCCTGGGAGTGTACAGGTGGGTTGCATCGAGGATAATATCACGGTATAGAAATCCCACAGACAAACAGCCGGTCAGAAGAAGCGGAAAAATAATAAAAGGCACAAAGTAAGCAGAAACAACACGACCATACTGATAAAAAAAGTGAGCCAATGGGCGCTCGACACAATTCAGGCGAGGCATTAAACTGAAACACAAAAGAAAACCATATTCGTCGGTGTCGATCAAAACAACGTTTTTTTCTTATTAAGGCTGTAAGGCTGTGGGAACACTTTGAGAGAAGTTAAAAAGTACAAAGTAAAAGTACAAAGTGAAAAGTATAAAGTAAAAAACATCTGTGTGAACCGGACCTTGGGACAACATACCCCTGCGGGTTGAACAGAAAGAACTAACCGTCCCCTGCCTCTCGCTCGGCTCACCTCCAGAAAACCAGCGCAACTAATGACTATTGTACTACACAAAATTGACAAACGGGACAGAGGGATAAAGAACACGCAAAACACTTTGTCTGTCGACAGATCAACAGGATACCAGACAGCGTACCGCATACAGACAGAACTGCACACTACATTGGTAAAGCTAATTTGCATATTAATACCTATATACGCACACAGGGCTTAGCAAACGTGAAGCTTTGCCGAAACATGTTGTTTCGACGAATTGACACACACATGACATGTAATTCCAACGCTGATGCTAGAATGTATGCACGTACGCATGTGCATGCGTCTGGGAACTTGCGTGAATCTCCATGCAGATTGTCTTTAAATTTTTTTTTCCAGAGTGATCATTTTGTGCATGCGTTGCCCTGACAATCTACTTTTGTTCCCATCAGTAACAGGGGGCGCAAGAGGATTCATTTGAGCATAAATGACAGCCACTAGTTAATCGTTGAAAACCAAACCTCTGTCTAGTGTCTGTACACTTGCTTAAATTTGCGCCCTGTTCATACTTGTCCTAAATGACACAGGCCAAGTTAAAACTTTGTTAACCTGTTGGAAAAATGTCTGTGTGGCGGATACACTGGACGCAGGACCTAACTTTTTTAATGTAAAATCCTGCAGCGATGTCGGTCGGTGTTTTTTTTTCCAGTATTTCAGTGGCAACAAGGCTACAGTACAGAGTATACATGATCCAAAACTCAAGAGTTAAAGTAGGTAACAGGTATGTATCAGGTGGTTGGTAACGTCGATTTATTTAGAACTGCGTCCAGTTCTTGTGAGAAAATCAGGCTATCCAATATCCATCCACTATACATCGAAACGCCTATCGAATACCTTACGATCGAAAATGAACGTCTTCAACAATACTGTGTCCGTAACATGGGCACATTCTCTAAGTTGGTTGATTCCACTCATTCACTGGAATGTCTAACTTTTGAGAACGATCATGTGTTGAAGATAGGCCAGACTTCTCAGCGCTTAACTCAAGTTTAGTCTTAGCAAGAGTACATAATAGCGTCTCACTCTATATAGAAGAAGAGTGAGACACTCTCCAGCCTGCCTGTGTTCTAGCACAGGCAGATGCGCTGGTCGTTTTCAGGCTACATGTTGACATTCTGTTCAACATGTGGCTGGCCAATCAGAAGCGAGCTTCTATTCTCTGATTGGCAGACGCCTGTGCACGTGCTCCAATCATAAAACGGGATAGGAATAAAGGTTAATAACTCATTATTCATTTATAGTCTGCTTGCGAAAACATTAAAAAGATTTGCAAATACCTTTGGGGATATTTTGGCAAACTTTCAGCGAAATTGATTGAGAAACTTTGAAGAAATTCAGAAAAGTTTATATCTCAAAAGTTTCTCAATAAATTTCGCTGAAAGTTTGCCAAAATATCCCTAGAGGTATTTGCAAACCTTTTTTAATGTTTTTGCAAGCAGACTATGAATAAATAATGAGTTAATAAGCTTTTATCCCTATCTTAATGCTTATCAACGCATCAGCGATTATATACTAAAGTGTGTTACGCAGCGAATCTACGCGCTGATTGGCCAGTCAGATGTTGTATAGAATGTCAACATGTAGCCTGAAACGACCAGCGCATCTGCCTGTGCTAGCACACAGGCAGGCTGGAGAGTGTCTCACTCTTCTTCTATATAGAGTGAGACGCTATTATGTACTCTTGGTTTTAGGCTCAGACGAATGAGAGACTGCATCACTGAATTCAAAAGTTAATTCTAACAAACAATTGAATTAAAAATTTATTTAGACCCAAAAAACAACCGCGAGTTCAATAGTTCAACAAAACAACAATAACAATCAAACGAACTATAAATTTTTACTATTACACTCTTCCGCGCGAAATATCAGAGTAGAAAAAACCAATCTACACATTTTGAAACAACACGTTTATAACTCAATTATTCGAATAATTTCTTAAAATTGTTAATCCCTTTAAATTTTTACCAAAAGCTAATATCTAGTCCTGTCTAAAACGAAAAATTCTGTAGCATAATGCATCCGGATTCCGTTCCACAGACACTAATACAAACAGATTATAACAACGACACCTTTCCAAAAATAGAATTAAATAATTTCCAGAAAATCAACTTCAGTAAGCCTTTTGCTGTCCTCGACCTGAAATAAGATTTCATTTGCTGAAATATCTTGGTATATTAGGCCCAGCGCATTAAGCTTTTTTTTGCTAATTACGCACAAGACATTTTTCTTGATAATATTTTGTATAAATTAAGAGTTACTCAGCATTTACTTTCACTAAATATTATGGACATTAACAAGGAGTTTTAAAATTAGTACAATAATTAAGATTTCTTGTGAAGAGACAATTATGAAAGAGATATTTTCTGTTTAAAAATTTAATCACACATGTCCATATCACACCTAATGGTAACTTTTCTACGAAAAATAGCAAATTATGGGATTATGGAAAACAACAAACCTTCATACCTTTCATTTTGCCTTGCTGGTTCTGCTGCTGCCTCTGACTGAACCAGTTATAACCGGAACGATACGCATACGACCCTTGACCTGAAAGAAAGGATATTACCAAAATCAGTTCTCTACCCT
>JASANF010020680.1:0-54946 GCA_030248245.1 Trissonchulus sp. WLG1_4 | reverse complement strand
TATTCCTAAACATGAACTATACAATAATGTTTTGAACTGTGATTAACTGCATCTGTCACTGGTGCTGCATTTATTTCATTACTGCTTCGTAAAATTATTGAAATCGAGTACTGATCTTTTCAGTTCTTTCTCATAAGCTCGCACACCATAATCTGAGTTTTGGCTTCTTCTTTATACATGTCATTTCAGTTTCCAAATGAACTAAATTGTCGTATCATCTATATCGCTTAATGCGGTTTGGTTGCGGCTTCGGGCAAGTTTGATATAATTCGTGTAAACATAGTTACGAGCTATTTTAACTGATTCAACTTCGGCCAAGACTTCATTAACGGTAATTTCAACTATAGCACTTTTTTTTAAAAAAATCATGTTTCATTGTTCTTATATCAAGCTAATACCCAACAAATTACAGTCTCAAACTTTTGCTATAAATGTGAAAATAATTGTTTTCAGTATTCGTAAACATGAACTATACAATAATGTTTTGAACTGTGATTGTTTTGGGTAAGTTTATTGTCAAACCAACTACCACGCTGTCAAGCAAGACAACATATGGAGCTATTACAACCCAACTCCAAACCAAAGCACTGAAGTTCTGGTAATAAATAAGCAAAAAACATTTTTGATTTAACGCTGCTTAATATGAGCAACTGGAGATTTTCTGACGCAAGAAGAGTCAAGGCAGTGTGCCAGCTCGCCATTTTTGGTGCAAAATTTCATCAATTTCCCTTTTTAAATTGAACTTTTTGTCACCAGATTTATACAACACATGCATATAAAAATGATTTACGATTAAATGTTGGGGGCTTCAAATTTGGTCGTGACCCCAGAAACCGCAAAATGAAAATTGGTTAAATGTTTTTGAAGAAAAAATTGACATTTACACTAGTCTGACTTGAAAACACCACCAATTTTAGAAAAACTAAATACAGAGTTTCAGAGTCCTTTATACCTTGTCTTAGCGTGCACAGAATTATTTGATTTGTCAGCACTTAAAATGAGCAAGATGGGATTGTTTGAGGCAACTAGAGTCCAAGCAATGTGTCAGCTGGCCATGTTTGGTGCGAAATTTCTGCAACTTCCATTTCAATATCGAACTATTTGACACCAAAATAACTCCACGCATACACATAAAAGTGAATTACAACAAAGTTTTTGATTGCTTTGATTTTGGCTTCAACACCAGAGACCAAAAAGTAAAAATTCGATAACCCGTTTTGAGGGAAAAATTGACATTTACACTAACGTAACCTGAAAACCCGAACAGCTTTAGAACAACAAGTTGCACAATTTCAAGGACAATTATATTTTGTCTGAGTGTGCAAAAAAAGCGTGACAACAAGAAATCACAGGCACGAAACTTGATTGAGTTTGTAACGTCAGACTAGGTTATTTCACGAAAAGTTGGTCGCAAATTTTTTCAAAAAAGAGGTCGTACTCCCAAATCGATTTGGCTGAATTTTTGCATCAACCAAGCAGGGTAATAGGGCTACAAACGCATGAAAACAAATCGACCGGCCCGGCCTTTTGAGATACTTGTTTGGACCAAAAACCTAAAAATTGAGCGTCGAAAAAGTGCTAAAAAGTCCGACTTAAAGGGCTCTGGTAAGCTACATGTTTTTTTACTTGCCGGTACCAGCCCCAACTAAACCCAAATCTAGCACCAAATACCCACAAAAGTCGACTTAATAGGAGATGATAGGAAGTGTATGTCGGGGGGAGCAATTTGGAAAACGGGGAGGAAACTTGGGGGTCACCAAAATGCGAAAAATCGTGATTTTCAGAGTCGTATATTGAAAAAACTGCAGCGAAATCGGGCTAATTTTTTACGGTTTGGTTAATGTAGTGGGTCCCCCTACAAAATATCAAAAAATAATGTAAATGGAAAAGAGCGAGCGTGGGTGTTTTTCGGAACCGGTCATAGGGGAGGGGAGGGGGCGTCGTTTTTTTCCTCAGAAGCCGCGTATATATATATATATATATATATATATATATATATATATATATATAAAATATACTATATATATAGATATACTAACTATCTTGTAATTATTAATAGGCCCTTGAGTGAAGCGAAGAATGTGAAGACGAAATTTGATGACATTTTTGCTGCCACGAGGTTAGTCCTGCTTTTGATAACCTGTGAGCCAGAAGGGTGACGGTGGATTCACGCTTGCAGCCGGTTGTCCGTTCAACTGGTAAAATTATGAAATGACCAAACAACAAGCTTATCTGATACACTTTTAGTGGCGTGAATATTTTTTAATTTAGCGGCTGAACGAACTTACGGCTGTAAATATGAATCCACTCTAAGCGACCATTATTTTTTGTTCAGCCGTGAACATAGGCTTACGTGATGCTGGTGTATCAATATCATACATGCGTTATTCATGCACAAAATGCGAAGCTGTCTGAATTATTTAGTCGGGGTTTGCTGATTCAGTTTAGTCAAAGATTGGGTCCAGTGAAACAAAGTGAACTGAGAAGAAGTGATCAAGATTGTTTCTTTATTATAATAGTTGCAAATTTTTAACTGTTTCAGTTTTAGGTGAGTTAAATTGGCCCTAGTTGGTTGGCTTCACGGAGAGTTTAGGTTATGAGATTTTCTTGAAATTTGCTCATAAGATAGCCTCCGTACACGGCTTTTAAAAATCCAGATTCACGTGAAAACCATAAGACAGATTGTTTTGTGGGGCGCAATGCGTCCATTTCCTCGAATTTTTAATACTTGACAAAATACCCATTGGATCATTGGGAAACAAAACAACAATAGCATTTTTCTTTGTTTTTCTTTGTTTAGATATATCAAGGCTCTAGACAGTATTCGAAAGATTCGCCAGGAACAGGTAACAAGTTTTAATATATTTTCTTACGGTATTGAAGTCGAACTTTATTCCCCAAGAAATGGTTAACGTATTAATTATTTTAAAAAAATGGTGTCTGATAGGGCTGTTCGTGGTATCTGTATATTGTGTACTTGACATACTAAAAACTTTTTGACAGTAGATTTTGGGACTAATTAAGCTAAGTTGCGAAATAACGCTGTGGAGGTTGCGACAGCATTTATACTATTAGTTGCGCAAGCACAAGTGACTCCCAAAACAGCACACTTTCTCACTTCATTTTGCAGTATTATAATATTTAGCTGACTGCAGAGTCTTGCATTTGATTGGTGGCTGCCGTTGCTCTGCTTGAGTTAAAAGTTGAAGTTTTTGAATCAGCCGTTTTTGCTTGTGCAAGCGCAGATCGAATCCAACCTTACAATTTTTTTAGATAATCTTTATTTTAACCACAAAAAATTTTTTACCACGATTCGGTAGCTGGATTTGCGTTTTAAAGAATTCGCGTATGATCTGTTTACTACTGTAAACGGCTTTGCACTACTTTCAGGCGCACGAAATAAAAGAGTGCCAAACGAATTTGAAATATTTGAAGCAAAACAAGGAAAAAGCAGCAGAGGTAACCTTTTGATCTATATACGCCCAGTTTCATTCTATAGATGATAATTGTCAATATATTGTAATCTATTTAGAAAACAGCTGTTTGGTTTTTCATGGAACGATGTTTCCCAGTACGTGTAAAGTTATGAGAAAAGTGTTAATTTTACGACGCTTGGAAAGCGCTTTTGCCCATTTTAGGAGTAATTTCTGTGTAGGAAAAATTCATTTTTAAAAAATGTTTTGTTACTGAAAGTAATTTTTTCAGCTAAAAATGGAGCTGGAGAAAAGTGAAGCCCGGCTGCACGCTTCTGGAACCAGTATGAAAGAAATTGAAAATAAAATGAAGCCTTTGGAGTCGAAAATCAAAGAATTGCAATTGAAACAAGCAAAATTTCAGGATATGTTCACTGCCTTGGGTATTTTTATATATTTTTATTTTTTGGTTTTTGCTCTGTTTTTGCAAATAAGCTGCAAATTTATGAGGCCAGCCTGATAATATTTTCAACACCCCCACTCCCTTCAATGTGGAAAACTGTTCAGACTTCAGTTCATGTCTTTAAACAGGACAGACTTTTCGGTTTATAATGCTTACCTTCTGTTCTGCCCAAACTGATGCTCAATATAGAAATATTTTTTTAACATATAACCATTGATTCCTTTTTTCCCTTTCAGAAAAGCTAAAAACGCAGTGTATTGAATTAGAAAAAGTAATAGCGGAACTGAAAGCGCATATACGGCAACCGTTTCCGGGCGATATCGAAGCTTTAGAGCAAGAATTGACTGACTTTGACTCCCTGCTTCACGAAAAACGACGGCAGGCCACAAAGGTTTGTTCCTCAATTTCTGGGAAATCTTAAAGTGGGTGATCGAAAGATTAGGTCTTTACGCTGTGTCTTGCAGCTTACTTTGCGTGCGTTTTGACATTTTGATTACTGGCCAGTCGAACTTGGTTATTCTAGCCGGCGTAGTTGTCAAAATGTTTGTTTTGTTAGTCGTCAAGTTTGATTTGCCATATTATGGCCAGTGGCGTAGCCAGGAAACAATAATTTAGGGGAGGGGCATGGCAATGACTTTTCGATTTTTTGAAAGTTGTTAAAACGCACTTTACGCAAAAAACGCCACATGCATGTTTTTGCATGTTTGGTTCAAAAACCATGCTAATTTTTTTGACCAGATTGAATTAACACTGAATTAACACTGAATTGAAAGTAACACTGAAGTTCAAAACACCGAAAATTTTTAAACTGGTGTTCCGCAAAAGGTCCAGAAGCTAACAAATTTGAAAACTTTTTTTTGACATTATGAGCTCGAGCTGCAAATTTACAAAAAATGTCATTTTTGCTAGAATAAAACAGAGAAAACGATACATTAAACTTTTTGGGAGTCACGTGACCCGGAACCTCGTACAGCTGGGAAGTCACCTAGGTGGGGGTAAAAGTACTCGTGGGGGGACTCCCCCACCACAGTTTCGGACCAATGCCCCAAAAATATAACCTCTGTGAAAAAAGAACCACAAGGTTAGCTGACGTGATTAAAAAAACAGGAAAACGAATGGGTTGGCTCCAGCATTTAATTACAGAAACATAGCAACGAAAATTGTAAGGCGACAGGCATAAACTTTGCGAAAGTGATAAAGGCAGCAGAAAATTTTGCATAAGGTTTCTGCTTGTTTATACTTGTTGTATGACGGTTGCATATTGTCAGGTTTGACTTATTTGCCCTTAGATTGGGCTTCAGGCTGAGGCTTAGGGCTTACGCATCGTGTTTTCTTCTCTGATCACCCACTTTAAGCCCAATTGGTACCCAAATACCCAAATTCTACTACTGTTTTCCAATCGTATGAATCTTAAGAACTAAGTGTATGAATTCAGTTGAATTGGGCGAATTGCAAGATTGCTCGAAAACAGCAATAATACACGAAAATACCGCTATTGGTTTGAAAACTGATTAATTTTGATTTTAAGAACTAATTTTTTTATTTTTGTTTGTTTTTTCCATTTTTGAACTTATTGTAGAGAAACTATGGTTTTTAGCTATCCCACGATGATGCCAGCTTGCAGGACCAACTGATAGATCTGGATGCGGAAAAACAATCTGTCATTGAAGCCATTGGAGGACTTCAGGCGGAACTCAGAGTAAGCGTCTCTCCTAGATTAATGATCTCGTGAACAGGCTCGGTTTTTGGGACAATAAAAACGTATTTTGGTTCATTGTCCAAAAGTGTGATAGTATATACTGTTTTCTTATTTTATTTAAATTGCCAAAAAATAGTTTAGATGGCCTGATTATATATTGTATTCTTAAATTTATTAATTATATATTATAACGTGGGGCAAATAGTACTGAATGCAAATGATGGTTTTGGAAGTGACTTTTATTTTTTTATTTTAGGATTTTGGTTACACTAATATTTTTGTTGCTTCATCTTAGTCATAATTTGTATCCTCTTTGCTGTTTTTTTATTTTGTAGGCGTATGAAAAGATGATTGCTTCTCGTGATACGAAAATTATCGAGTTTGCTGCTCAAAACTCGATCTCAGGTTGTTGCTTTTTCATATAAACCAGGGTTTTTTTTGTGTAAAATAGGGTGTATTTACACATCAGCCGCCTAATTTACACAGCAAAAAATAAAAATACACACTGATTTACACAACCCAATTTCCGCCCAAAAGTTGATAAAACCGCCTATTTTGGTAGTAAAAATTTCAAAAAATCTTAACTCTTATTTTTCGACCCAAAAACAAAAATCTCCAGTTTCTGCGGGCTTCTGCCCTTAAACAGATTCTGATATTTTATTTTAGCAGTGTTTCATAAACATTTGAAAATGAAAACTCAGCCATGCTGAGCTTGTCTGTACGATATCTTGGATTGCCATTTTGGGGGGACGTGGGACGGGTTTTAAATCGGGACTTAAAAAATGTGTAATAGCTTGGCCTGACTGATGAAACGTATCACTGTGTAAACCTGCGTATATATAATCTGAGTCGTTTTTTGGGTGTAGTCGGCACTCGTGCACAGGTACACTCTATAATCATTCCTATAAATTTTACTTTCGTAGTTCGAGTAGCAAAGAAAGACAAAATATGGTTTTTTAAGTGCAAAAAATTAATTTTTTACCTGAAAAATGCCAAAATACACACTTTCAAAAATTTACACAACATACCCTTAATTTACACAGGAAATTCTTAATTTACACAACATTTACACAGTGCCGATTTTGAAAAAAAACCCTGATATAAACAGTTTACTTCCTTAGCTACACGTGCAACACACAGACACACGCACACATCCACGCGCGAGCAATAATGCAGTTTTTTGCTAAAAATTTATTAGAAAACTTAGGGACTTGTACAACTGTTGATTGCCTTACGTGACCTGACCTGGCAACACTACGCATTGTTTGAGTTAGTGTATTTGATAACACATTTCCTCAAAACGGCTTTCCTAAAAATGCATATTTTTTTCATATACAGCGTGCGGTTTCTGGTTCTTACAAATATTTAAAAAGCTGTCAATTGCAATATTTCGCATTCAGTCTAAAGTTAATAGTGTGATTAGCGTCTACTGAAAAAGTCAACTTACCAGTTGGTTCTCAGTTTTTAGGCTTCTCTGACGGCCCGTTCACTGAGGAAGCAGTGAAGTCGTTTCAGCAGACCGTTAAGGCGAAAACCAGCGAAGCCATGGAGCGGGCTGACTCCATTCGCCAAGATCTCAACACTAGACTTGAGCGAATTCAAGCTGACTGGACTGAAACTTTGGCCCGGAAAAGTCGAACTGAAGAGAGCAGCCGCCTGAAAGCTGCCGAAATGGAGAAGAATAAGCTGGAAATCAAACAGCTGGAAACGGACATTAAATCAATGAAATCGGCACTAGCTAGGTCGGCCAACTAATTGGATTTTGATTAGTTATATAGACGTAGTTTGATATACTAAGTATGTAAGTCTCACAGTCGTCTTAACGTTCATTTGGTCAAATCACTATGACATAACGCCGGATGTTCTATAGTTACTGGCCGTACGAACTTTTGGTGATTTCGTTTATACAAATATGTCTATTAATATAGTGGAGCGTTGTCCTTCCTACCTCATTAATACAGTAGTAGTGGTGGTAGTAGTAGTAGTAATATAGTAGTTGTGTGTAGCAGAGTAGGGAAGTAGTAGTGTGTTTTCAAATATGTCATGTCGATATCTGATTCAATTTCCGGGGAATTATTACACGACCAGATGCATTTTTTAAATTTATAACTGATTGTTTGTATCCCTGGCTTTAAGACTGTTTAATATACTGTAAATTGAGTTACTGTTTTCAGGTTAAATGAGGTTGCGCGTCAGAAAACAGAAATCAGAAAGCTACTAGACCATGAGAAATCAGAGGATGACCCCGTGTACAGCAAATCGGTCATTGAACGTGGGTTGGAGAAGAAGGAGAAAATGAAGCAGAAGGTCTGTTTTGGAAGCTCGTGGACTAAACTGTCGACTAGACCAAACTGTAGACTGACTACGCATGGCGAGACTAGGGCTGTAACCTGCCTACAAGCAATAATCAGGGTAGGCGCGATAGCGCCTACCCCTAGAACAAGAACGACACACCATATTGCAAAATTTTAAAATGAAACTTTTTAATAACTAAAAATTTATACAAGCAAATTTGTTTTAATTTGGTGTATGCACGTGCATGGGGGAGGGGTACATGCTGACCAAATTTCAGGCAAATGTATATACTAATAGACTGTTAGTGGCTTTGTAGAAATAAGTAGGTAGTGCAGCATACACATGCGCGACTATCACTTTTCAGAATGTTTTATGTTCATACAAATATACAATTCATATAGCGGAAAAATGCTAATAAGCTTGTCAAACACCCAGGACAAGTTTTGCAGCCGAATAGGGAAACTTGCTAAATGAAGCCGACAAGAGTTGTGTCAGAATAGCAGTCGCCCTGCGACACGTTAGTGCTCTCTGCACCCTGTTCGCGCGAATTAATCAGCCATTATCATCAGCTGCACTGTTGCCGGAAAAGTGCCGTGTATATACTTCATCGGTTCTTAGTAGTGGTAACCTACCGCTTCTAAGCCAGGAGCCTATCTGTAACGTGTGTTTTTAGCTCCATTTTTAGCGGTTTGGAGCAACCCCTCAAAAAGCATGCCGCTTCTAAGCCACTTTTTCGAACGCCAGGAGTCTATCTCTAAGGTGTGTTTTTGACTCCATGTTTTTGCAGTTTTGGAGCAACTTCTTTCATAAAGTATATCGTTTCTACGCCACCTTGGACTACGCCAGTAACCTATCTTTAACGTGTATTTTTCAGCTAAATTTAGGCCTTATGGAGCTATTTGCTTTAAAAAGCATACCGCTTCTAAGCCAGAAAATACCACGCCAGGAGCCTATGTTTATCATATGTTTATGTCAGTTCCTGATATAACCTTGTTTCCTGACATGGAGTCAGTCTGCCTTACATATCATGAGGCACCTGTATGACTCACCCAGATGCATTCAGATGATTCACCCAGATGATTCACCCAGATGACTCATCCAGATGCATCCAGATGACACACCCAAACTAGTCACAAAGATGACTCACCCAGATACATCCAGATGAGTCACCTAGATGCATCCCGATGACTCACCCTTTTTCTAACAATACCTCGCGGTGTTGCTCTACAAAATTACATATTAAACTTTTTTCTCTGCAGTACTAAATTTACGTAAACCGAAAAATAAACTTATTTTTTTAACCTCATTTTGGGGATAAAGAATACGGTCACGGGGAAAAATACGGGTCGATTCTGACCCATCTAAGGAACGCAGACGAAAACGCTTCAACCGTTATGAAACTCAACTCAAACTTACTCACTTTTTTAATTAAACTAGCACATAAAAGCAAAGGCCACTGAAATTGAAGCCCCAATAACACCACAACTACTTTTTACACTGCACTCTTTTTGAAAAAATTTTCAAAATGCCCACCGTGTACTTATTATTTAAAAATTCTTCGCGGTAAACTGAATCATTTGACGTAAAAATTGTACCGCGGAACCCCAAAATTTGTGGCGACGCCCTGCTTGATTGTTTTTGTATACTTAAATATAGTCTTAAATTAGTTAAATTTCCCTTCATTGCTGTCAATATTCAAATCGTGTTGTACAAAAAATTGTTCCCAGATTTTGTATTTTAAAGAATGAATAACCAATATCATCATCAGCTTCGCGAATTAGGCATCTGTGCGGCTGTATGAGTATTTATGTAGCTGGGCTCATCTTTTGAACACCCTTGTGTAGCTGGAACCGCTCTGTTAGCAGTAGGTGGTCGTAGTACACTTGGCAGCCGTAGCATCTTCCTGTGCGGCTGTGCTTACTTTTTTCCGCAAAGGAAGTGGTTTTGGTTTGAAAACACGACATAAAAGCAAAAAGTACCCGTATTTTTTTCGCTTACAAATCGACCAAAAATGGGGGGTAAAAAATATGGCTCCCGTACGCGCCAACCAGTACCAATAAAGAACCATTTACAGTTTGAAAGAAGGGTAGCTGACTATGTCATATGAGCAGCTAGTGCCGGAAAACAGCTAGACCCCGCGACAAGAGAAGCTTGTAAAAATTTTTTTGGCCCTTGTGCAATGAACCATATTTTGGGTGCATGATTTTGTCAGCTTTATATTTTAAGCTGAAGACAGATCATGACTAGGTAATACGTTTAAGTAATGTAGAACTAGTAGTGCTTGGTTTGTATGTATTCGAGAGGCATATACCTGTCTGGGTTTTTCTTGGAGGGGGGTGTATTTTTGTTACAACATGTTTTCGATCGTATTTTTTACCCCCTCTGACTATATATAACACAAGTAAATGTAGCGTAATATACTCGTGTAGACATGCAAATGCAGCTTAATGTAATCGTGTATACACGCATAGGCTTTGATGAAAGATATGTAATAACAAGGTTTAGTAAGCCACAGAGTCACAGGGGTCTGGGGGCGGCAGCCCCCACAAAAAAATGGGGGAAATTTTGATTCGGGTTCGGGTGGTTCGGGTACGAATGGTTAGGGTTCGGGTTTGTTTCGAAAAAAAGCTTTACACTAGAAATTACTGGCATATTTCGGGCAAAACTTGGTTAATAAAAGACGAAACGGAAATTTTTCGGCCGGGCCATAAAATTCAAAGGGGGGCCCTTGTGTAAAATTTTACTGGAAAAAAATTACTGGGGCGGAAATTATTTCACCATCCCCCCCTTGGTATGTATGCCCTTGTTACGTTATATACATAAAATCATATCAGTGGCAGATCTGGGAATTTTTCAGGTTGGGTGGAGCAATTCCCCCCACTTCGATGCCGTAGTGTGTGGAGGTCTGGGGAGCTAGAGAGAGACTCATGGTTTTTGACAACGTGTAACACGATTTTTAGGAAAATAAACCTCCAGCAATTTGAACAGCAATTACGCAAATCATTGCGCCTTTTGCCAAAAAGCAGTATAAAAACCTGCCGCCGTTGATGATGCCGCCAGTTATGCCAGTAGATGCAGGGGTCTGGGGGCGGCAGCAAATCTTTTTTCGATTTTGCATTAAAAACAGTGCATTTTGAGCATATCCCAGGCCCATCTGGCACTGTGCATTATTGTGCAAAATTTTAATTTTTGTGTGCAAAATTTTAAAAAAGTGCATTTGCACAGCGTTTTGCACAAAAAAACCCTGATCCAGATGATTAGTCACAAAGAGTCACAATTAGTCACCCAGATTAGTCACAAAGATGACTCACCCAAATGCATCCAGATGAGTCACCCAGATGACTCACCCAGATTACTCAGCAGATGACTCACCCAGATGCATCCAGATTAGTCACCAGATTACTCACCCAGATGCGTCCAGACCAGTCACCTAGATACATCCAGATGACTCACCTAGTCACATCATAATGAGTCATCCTGATGAGTCACCCAGATGCATCCAGATGATTCAGCCAGATTAGTCACCCAGGTGACTCACAAACCCCCGTATCCAAAATGGATTTAGCCGATTTAGCGGATTCAGCGCGCGCCTAAATCCGATAAATCCAATAAATCCAAACAAGTTTGGATAGGCGTTTTAACTGAATCTGCTGCATCTGCTAAATCCTAAATCTGCTAAATCCGCTAAATCCATGAATTTTGGATAACACTTTCAGACTGTTGTTCTGCACAACTTGACTTTGCGCATTTGGCTCACTGACCATTTTCGCCTGTAACTTTAGTTACGCGTAATCGTTTTGAACGTTCAATACACCAATCGAAAGCTCTGAAATTGCACTTTTTATTCATTTAATTTCTATGAATTTTTGGATTAGTTTCGAGTAAACTTTCTGATTGTTTTACTGCCCATATTTTGCGCATTGGAGTCCCTTGTCATTTCGCTTGTCGCTAGTAACTTCGGTTATGCGCAACGGTTTTGATAATTGAAAGCTCAAAACTTGCCGTTCTTATGTATGTTAGGTATTTTTGCCTCAGTTTTTAAAAAAAACAGCAGGTTTGTAATACAACTTTGATAACAGCATTTGGAATTTTTTAGTTTTTAAGATGGCGCTCCCGGCCATGAATTACATCACGAAATCTTAACGCTAGCTGAATATATACATAGTACACATCCAACACCATGAGGACATATCTATGGAAAGGTATGACGCTCTCCTTATTATGCCTTGGGCCTTGCGTCCAATAGCCTTTTTTGTACGGTTTTGGGGGGGTACCGCCCCCCTCGGTTCAAAACATAGTGCTCAACTGAGAAGGAGGGTATCGCCCCACATTTCAAGATACTGAGAAAGGCATTCCCCCCCCCCCTTAGTTCAGTACCACGTCTTCAACTGAGGGGGGGGGGGGTCCGGCCCCTCAGTGCAGCACATCAGCGAAAGGCCTTGTCAGTGTATTGAACTGAAACGGGGGTTATGCCCACCCCTCAGTTGAGTGCGCGGTCTTGAACTGGGGAGTACCCCCCCCCCTCAAAACCGAACATAACTGGGCTGTTTTGCGCTCCTGGACGCAAGACCCAAGGCATAATATTAAGCTTCCTAAAGTAAAATATCAACTTCAAAACGACAGTTCAGTTCTTGTGCCTGAAGTAAAGAAGCGCAGACAGAAGCGCTCGTCGGAATCGGTTAACTTGTTTGAGTTTTTTACATTCTACCAAAAGTACATAATAGGAATAGAGTACAACACTCTCCTTATTATACCTTGGCTTGAAGTGCTCATGCGCGGAGTGTGTTTTACACTTCCGCCTCCATGAAATCGTGTCCGTCACCTACAATTTACCATCTGTTAATATACTTACTTTGCAATTTCCGCCGTTACGGTAAAAAATCAACAAAAATGTCGGAAAAAATCAAAAATTATTAAACTAAAACAAATTATCTGACTGTGATCCACTATATTCGTAACATTCAGTCAATGTACAAAAACAATTAAGCAAAAGAAAAATATTAGTTGCTCAAACAGCCGTTTCTAATCTGTAAATCAGGTTACTGACTTGTGCCGTGTCGACACATTTTAGGTGAGCGGACGTGAAAAAGTTTATCCGTTGGACTACCACAGTTGCCCTCGTTGCTCACTTCATAGAGATTTATAAACTCTAACGGTGTCACAACTTTGAAAGAATTTAAAGACATAGATTGTTAACGCAAAAACTGAGGAAAAGCTCAGAAATTACAATAGTAATACCAACACAGTAAAAACTATCTCACTTTAGTCAGTAGTAGGCTTTTCATTTCGGTATTGGTCTCCGATCGCGTGCAATGTCCACCCCATTTTGATTGGCGGATATGTCTACTATGTACTGAGCAAGGTATCATACCTTTCAGATAATATTCGCTATATATATAATGAAGATATATGATTTGTATGTGACGTGCACTTACATTCCAGTCATTTTGTTTCAAAAAAGTTGGAAAATAACTTCAATGATAGCATTATGAAATAGTTTAGGCCGTATTTTTAAACGGCAATGAAGTGCAGCTTTTGAAAATTTACATCATTGAAAAGCCTAATTTATGAGCTTTCGAATGATGTATTGCAAATTCAAAACAGTTAAGGCAGTCTAAAGTTATAAACGAAAACGCGAGGGCAACCCAGGTGCTAAATCCGGTAAATTCCCGTAAATTTACGTGGATTTAACTCGGCTATAAAATGCGTGTAATTTTAAATCCACGGATTTAGCGGATTCAAAAAAATAAATTTTGGATAAGGATTTAGGATTTAATTTAAATCCGCCAGCATGCTAAATCCGAAGGGAATTTTGGATAAGGATCGGATTTAGCGCACGCTAAATCTGATAAATCGGCTAAATCCAGCAGGCAAGTTAAATTCTAAACGCTTATCCAAAATGCAGGATTTAGCTAAATCCGGATCCGCTAAATCCATTTTGGATAAGGCCCATAG
This sequence comes from Trissonchulus sp. WLG1_4, assembly GCA_030248245.1. NCBI lineage: Eukaryota > Metazoa > Nematoda > Enoplea > Enoplida > Ironidae > Trissonchulus > Trissonchulus sp. WLG1_4. The sequence continues at coordinate 41,121 of JASANF010020680.1, read as the reverse complement.
TCAATTCATATTGAGTCACCCTGCTGAGTCATTCAGATGAATCATCCAGATGACTTACTTAAATGAGTCATCATGATGACTCGCCCAGATGAGACACCTAGATGAGTCATCAACCAAGATGAATCTCATAAAATAACGGAAATGGTTGAGTCATACAGATGATTCACCGTGCTGACTCATGAGTCATCTAGATGAGTCATTCAGATGAGTCACCCAGTTATGATGAGTTATAGAAACTTTTATTTTTTTATATTTTTCTATAACAAAATCATGGTTTACAAAACCATGTTCACGATTAACGCAATCAGCAGACCAATAAATAGAAAGAATCCCATTAGAAAAAATTTCCAAACGTAATGATGAATCGGTAGAATACATGGACTAATGTGTTGCTGTATCTGACCAACTTTGTAATACTTTGTAGCAGGGTTTTTTTTTTGGGTCCACGAGTGGGTCCAGACTCAAGTTCTCTTAACTGGACCCAGCAAAAATTAACCTGACCCAAGCCAGACCCAAAAGGCGTAGATAGGGGGGTCGCGGGGGTCGCGACCCCCCCTTTTTGGTTGAACCTTAAGAAATTGTCAACAAGGGTCCCCCCTTTGGTTTTTATCGCCCCGCCGAAAAAATTTTTTGATACGTCTTCAATTGACCGAATTTTGCCTGAAAATCAAAAAAATTCTCGATTTCTTTTTCTGAGGGCGGCCGTACCCAGACCCCTGCATCTCTATGGCTGACTAGTCCTTGTTATTATCTTTCATCAAAGCCTATGCATCTCTGCAAAAGTATATACATTATGCTGAATTTACTTGTATAATACACTGTCTGATGTGACGTTCCTATATATATATATATACGTAGTTTTTAATTTTCCTGTCGGAAAAAATTTCCGATACGTTTCCAGTTGACCAAATTCGGCGTAAACAGTTAAAAATCTCCATTTTTTTCTGGGGGCTGCCGCCCCCAGACCCCTGTAACCTGTGACTGCCTGATCTTGCGTTCGCACTGCGAATTAAAGTGTTAAAATTACTATAAATACTAAAATAAAAGTCAAAAGTGTATTTTAACCCATTACAAAAAAGTCAATACCCCGAAATTTTTTTCTGGGTATATATATACGCCACTGGCATGCCACGGACAGTGAATTTATTTAGATTAAATGACTACATAAATGACCACAAACTACGTTTTGTTATGTAAACCTTTCGCTAAATGGTGTAAAAAATCTTTGGTTCTGGCCTGGAGGCTGCCGCCCCGAGACCCCTGCATCTGTGTGACAGTGATTTTCCATTTTATTTTTGTGTCGAAATTGCAAAAAAAGTCTGTATATATATTTCATTCCATTACAAAAACTCGAAAAGTAATTCCCCCGAAAATTTTTTCTGGGTACGTCAATGCGTACCTAGCACAGAAAATGGCATTAAATAACGGGCGTAGCCAGGGGATTCCCCCCCCCCCCCCCGAAATTTTTTCCGACTGAAATTTTACACAAAGGTCCCCCCTTTGATTTTCATGGTCCGGCCGGAAAAAATTTCCGATACGTCTCCAATTGACCAAATTTAACCTAAAAATTAAAAATTTCCCCAATTTTGTTTCTGGGGGCTGCCGCCCCCAGACCCCTGCTAATCTGTGGCTTATTTTCTTTGCTTTTGTCTTCTCTGGAAGCATGTGCTTGTATAAAGTGTTGGATTGTGCGCAATGTATTTGCTTAACAACACACTGTTTATTTAGTGTATATATCGTTTTATTGTCACAAAAATGACATTTTTTAGTAAATTTACAGGTTTTAATGTCATTGAAAAATTTGCTAATTTTATAGTTATGGAACCTTTCCTGCCCGCCATTTTTGTAATTTTCGGTGTTTTGAGCTCCAATTTTACGTTTTATGCTGCTGTGGTCGAAAATGAGCATTGTTTTGACCGACAAATGCTAAAATGTGTCGCTTTTTGCGTTAAAATCGCAATTAGGTGCATATTAATACACTTCAAAAAATTGAAAAGTCATCCCCCCCCCCGAAATTTTTTTCTGGCTACGCCACTGTTATATAATATAAATGTCTACTTACGATTTACGACATATATATTCTTGACCCAGTCAGTGCTTAACTGGACCCAACGAAAATTAACCTGACCCAACGTGGACCCACTGTCAATTTTGAAAAAAAAAACCCTGCTTTGTAGTACAATATACCTTGATTGCAAAAGAGGAAGTGCTTAAACAAAAGTAATTTCTCATTAAGGGTAGCAAAAGAACGCTGTGAAATATTAATCATGGTAATATTATAACAAAAATAGCTGCTCTTTGTAAAAAAATTCGTAAAGGTACTTTGTTGATGACAGCATCATGATCATTAACATTTTCAAAGTGAGTACGTATGCGAAATTTCGCATAATTATACCACATGACGAAAGGTAAATATAACAACACTCCTCCACAAAAATAATCAATCCCCAGTAAGGGTACAAGTGTATACAACCAATTTCATTGTATTGCACTCGTTTCTCATCAACGCTAATTTTGGTTCCTTTGATAGAGTTTCGTAGAATTTTCAATGTACACGCCATTTACTTGATAGAAGCAGTCGTTCAGAGTATATCCAGTTTCCGCAGAATTAACATGCTCTTGCGGGATCTGGCATGCAATAGAATCTCCAAATGATTGTTGAGCCAGAATAAGTGTACTGATTATTATAATTGTGGCTGCTGTAAAGCCATACAATACCCGATCGAACCAATCGCTTGCATCCGGTTTGAATTTGAAATTAGCTAGCCAGTTTACAAGAGAAAAACTAAACAACATCATGAAAGTTCACAGAATGAATTTTGCAGAAAGAAGCTCTCCTTTTATAATGGCTGGAACCAATGAGATTGAAATACGTCATACGACGGTTAATTATGTGATGTCTATTGATTAGTTTAGGGTATAAAAGGGACTATTCAGCTTACTTTCTTCAGTTGCTGTTATGGCCCAGCTCTACGACGACTACTTGCAGCAGCATATGCGAGAACCAAAGACCCGAAGCCCCCTTTTAGATCATGCTGTTCGATTTTCTATTGTCTTATGCTCATTGTTGCGCACACAAGAAACTGCGTATTTTGAAATATATCGGCAATTGTGTTGTTACAGAATGGAAATTTTCTGAATGTTTGTTTAAAACTGATTTTTGTCCTTTGTAAGTTTGTTTAATAAAGGTATAAAATTGTTGATATGTGCGATTTTATGTTTTTTATTACAAAGTATAACTAATAGGCAACATCAATATATTTTTTATTACAAAGTATAACTAATAGTCAACATCAAAATAAACATGTCTACGCATACCGTTTATTTTTGGAAAGATAGTTACAAATTTCAACTTGTCCTCATATATTTCATCTACAAGTATACCAGAAACTTCTTCAAAATTGTCAAAGTAAAGGGGTTTATAGTCTTTGTTATCAGACACATTAAACAAGCAGTTAAATGTTATGCGAAACCTTCTTTGCTAAGAGATAAAGCAAAATAATTTTGAATATTCGATTTCCAGAATTGGTAAATAGCTTCTCCCTTCTGCCCCCAACTTCAGTCAGAACACCATTCAACTCTATTTCGCCAAACATTGCTAAAGTTACACAAATTTGACAAACCAGCTGGTATTAGCTAAGTGTAAATACTCTGATTCTAGCCGAAAGCCACAACGAGATCGACAATGTTTAAGGAAGTGATACGTAAGTGAATGTAGCGTTTGAACACATGCACCTTTGTCAGAAAGCCTGTAGCACATGCAACGATCAATACTGCAGGAGCCATTATATTCTAGACTAATACCATAAGCTCTACGATCAACCCATTCTAAAACAAGACTTTGAGCGTTAAAAATTGTGTTAATATAATTTAACCAAGGAAATGAGTCTGCGCAATATCTATAACATAATATAAATGAAGCAACATATACACATACACAGCCAATTATTGAAGTGAAGAAATGGATGCTATCAGAAGTTACACAAAACTGCAACAGAAAAACTAGGAATGTCAAAATAAGAGAAAAACAACTAATCATCACGCAGTCACATTTTAGTTTTACCCTGTCTAACTCAGCTAAATCTAAGTATTTGTAAATATCTTTCCTTAGTTGCTCTATTTTTTTGTCTCTTCCGGATACTTTTGTTGCAGTTCGCAGTCGTTGCACTCATTTTGATCTGTTTTTTTCTGAAAAAATACATAATTTTAATATAACTTAATACTATCTCAACTCGTTTACTTAACTTAGCTATCAGTATAACGCCTTCATGATCTTAAGATTCTAAGAACAAATAACACTTGAAAACCATTAGAATACTAGACTTTATTTTACAGTTAAAAGTTCACTGTTTTACTGTATATAGTTCACTGTTTGTAGTAAAAAAACAACACAACACTGCAAGCAATATAGAGGTAGTATTAAATAAAAAAAAGCAAAAAAACTAAATTGACGTTTAAAACTAAATAACAATTAGACTATTATTTGTAGTGTAATCAAAGTCAGAATCAGTTTCTTCATCAGGTTCCGAGTCAGATTCTGAAGAAAGTACTGCAGGTGTTGGTGGAGGGGTCAACCAAAGAGGTGATGTGATATGTTCGGAGCTGGTAAATGGGCTTGTATGTCACGAAAAATTCTTCTTGATTTTCAACATCTAGGATCACTTTTTGACACAATGGACATCTATAAACAAACGATTCAAAACTATTTGTATAGTTTTATATACAACTAGAACGTGTGGCAAAAAATAGTGGAAAAACGTCTGTCGTTTTTACGGCAGCAGAAAACAGATAATTGCTCGCAAAGGTTTGCACTTTTTGACTAACGTTAAGTCTTTAACAATTAAGCCAGCGGTCTCTGCTTAGAAGCACAAATAAAACAACCAAGATGTGCGGCAAAACCAGTTGCGAAAATGTCTACGAGCACCAGGGTCTTGAAAAATCAAGTCAGCCGCTCACATAAGTGCACTAACTTCTGAGGCAGGCGCACACAAAAAACAACAATGACGTGCGCAGATCCCACCTGGTGCTGTTACTTATATGCTACGTTTAGGTTGCAAGAAAATCATTAAGAAATGCCACAGCAGAAAAGTGCTAACTTAGCAGACTTGCACAGAAAATAGCGCAAGCAAAACGAGATGTTTTTTACCAGCTGTACGTAAAATTATTTGAAACATTTTAAAAATTAGATTTTGTTATGTTTGTTGGGGTATATACCTCTGCACTGAATTAAAAAATACAGGCTTTCACTCACTATCTACTGAAAAAAATAGAAACACAACATTCGCAGTTTCATTACATGAAAATTATTTTGGCTCAATTTTTTACATACGTAACTACAAAATGTTGCAAAGTGACGTAATAACACCAAACAATCAATACTTTAGTTAGTGCGTCTTTGTTTATTTTTTTGTCAACGTAATACCGGTTAGTCATAGGATACTTCCTATAAAGCACTAAATTTGAAAACCATGTCATGAAACAAGGTTACATCAAGAACTGACGTAAACGTATGATAAACATAGGCTTCTGGCGTGGTATTTTGTGCTTAGAAGCGGTATGCTTTTTAGAGCAAGTAGCTCCATACGGCCTAAATTTAGCTGAAAAATGCACGTTAAAGATAGGGTTACTGGCGTAGTACATCGTGGCGTAGAAACAATATACTTTTTAGGAGAAGTTGCTCCAAAATTGCAAAACATGGAGTCAAAAACACACGTTAAAGATAGGCTCCTGGCGTTCGAAAAAGTGGCTTAGAAGCGGGATGCTTTTTGAGGGGTTGCTCCAAATCGCTAAAAATGGAGCTAAAAATACACGTTAAAGATAGGCTCATAGCTTAGAAGCGGCAGTTTACCACTACTGTTCTTGATGTCCAGAAAAAATAATTGTTCATCCATAATATAATATCGATCGCTATTCATTTTTATTGTTACGTATGTAAATGTAGTTTAATCTCTAAGAGTTATGCGGTTGTATTGTAACATTTTTATGATTCGTATTGAATAGTGGTAGTTAATGTCTATAAAAAAATAATACATTACTGGCATTTTTTGGGTTTTAAAAGTGGGGGGGGGGGCACTAACCTAATAAAGAAAAATACACTGCACAATATTGATTAGTATTATACACGTATAGCTACCCTAAATAGCTACCCTAGCTAGCTAAATACGCTAGAATTTTTAAATTTGATCGCAAAAACAAACTTAAGAGTTTAATTTAGTAGTCTTTTAGTTATGCTATAATTGCTATATTAGTGACACAGCATGTGAGGCTTGGTGCAAAAGCAGTTTGCAAAAAAATAAACCGACGCAGTGGTTGCCTCCAGGTAAGTCAAGCCTACTGACTTACCAAGATCGTCGGGGGAATTCCAAACCTGAACAGCTTTCAGAACGCGAAGTTGCGGTCCATATGACCCGTAGTTCAGGTCGCAGTACATGAAAAATGGAATTACCAATGTTCCGCACATTTTAAGGGAATAGCTAAAGTGGGGGGAGGTACAAAAAAGTGGGGGGAAGGGCGCGACGAAAAGTCCCCCCCCCCGCCCACCACCCCCCCGGTTAAAAAATGCCAGTACAATGTTAAGTTGGAAAATTATCATTACTCATTTGTGATTTTCGGGAAAGATGCCTATTATACAAAACAACTAGTCGGGTGGCTACAACGGGTTGCCGACAGTGGGTAGAGGACCCTCTATTCTAAACAAAAGACCCTCTATTCTAAGTAGAGGACCCTCTGTTTGTGTTCAGGAGCTCAAATTACCCCTAGAAACTTCAAAATCTCAACTTCGAAAATTTGACCCCTTTGGCCCCCTAGGGTGGGTACCCTGAGGAGGTCATAGGGGGGTCCAGGAAGGTCCTACGCAAAAATGGACCTCGGATTCGTGTTCAGGGGGCCAAATTACCCCTAGAAACATCAAAATCTCAATTTCGAAAAATCGACCCCTGGGGACCCCCTGGGCAGGGTGCCCTAGAGGGGTCATGGAAGGGTCCCGAGGAGTCGTAGACGAAAATGGACCTCGGATTCGTGTTCGGGGGCCTAAATTACCCCCAAAAACATCAATATCTGAATTTCGAAAATTTGACCCCTGAGGACCCCCTGGACCCCCTAGGGTGGGTACCCTAAGGAGCTCATAGGGGGGTCCAGGAAGGTCCTACGCAAAAATGGACCTCGGATTCGTGTTCAGGGGCCTAAATTACCCCCAGCAGCATCAAAATCTCAATTTCGAAAATTTGACCCCTGAGGACCCCCTCATTTTGAGGGTCACGTGACCCGGCCCCCCGAAGGGTCACGGGGTCACCAAGGTGGGTGGCACAATCACTCAAGGGGGGGACCCTTCCACCAAAGTTTGGTTCATATCCATAAAGTATTACCTCAGAAAAAACGCTTACAAACAAATGGTCATACCAAAAATAATATTAATTAATATATATATTTAATATATATATACTATCCTATTAATAATGATAATGGAAGCATCGACTAGCTGTACCCTGAATCTGATTGTACCAGATGTGCTATCTAGACGTTTACCTTTCGATTAGCGTGCAGCCTCCAGGTTCTCAAGTTATACGCCACGTAAGACGTAGTTATTTGTTTGTTGCTATAAGCAACGTTTAATACATTAATAATGAAAACCCAATGCATAGTATCGGCTTCATCCAACAGTCAATAAGAAGCGCCATTACTTTTTATTTTTGTAATTTACAGTCTGTATAATTTTTAAGGAACGTAAATTGGAGTTATTTTTACTCCGCAAATCCTCCGCGACTGACCACTTTAGTAGTTAGTCAATTTTGAAAATTAACCAGTAAAACTGAAATAACTTTTGCTATGAACGTCCCAGAAACATAAGAATGATATCACTAAGAGTACATAATAGTGTCTCGCTCTATATAGAAGAAGAGTGAGACACTCTCCAGCCTGCCTGTGTTCTAGCACAGGCAGATGCGCTGGTCGTTTTCAGGCTACATGTTGACATTCTATGCAACATGTGACTGGCCAATCAGAAGCGAGCTTCTATTCTCTGATTGGCAGACGCCTGTGCACGTGCTCCAATCATAAAACGGGATAGGGATAAAGGTTAATAACTCATTATTTATTCATAGTCTGCTTGTGAAAACATTAAAAAAGGTTTGCCAATTCCTTTGGGGATATTTTAGCAAACTTTCAGCGAAATTGATTGAGAAACTTTGAAGAAATTCAGAAAAGTTTTTATCTCAAAAGTTTCTCAATCAATTTCGCTGAAAGTTTGCCAAAATATGCCTAGACGTATTTGCAAACCTTTTTTAATGTATTTGCAAGCAGACTATGAATAAATAATGAGTTATTAAGCTTTTATCCCTGTCTTAATGCTTATCAACGCATCAGCGATTATATACTAAAGTGTGTTACGCAGGGAATCTACGCGCTGATTGGCCAGTCACATGTTGCATAGAATGTCAACATGTAGCTTGAAAACGACCAGCGCATCTGCCTGTGCTAGAACACAGGCAGGCTGGAGAGTGTCTCACTCTTCTTCTATATAGAGTGAAAAGCTATTATGTACTCTTGATATCACTGGATAGACAATTTTTAGCGCTTTCCAGTGAAATGTCACATGACTGCGCCACTTTCTGAAAATGGGTCTAAAATCGAAATGAAAAAATGTGGCGTCCGTTCAACGTTACTTCACAGGGTCATGTGACCCATCATTTGAAAGCTCTATTAATTTGTTGACGAATGACGCTTAAACTATTACTGTACCCCCACTGTATCAAAAGTTATGCCCCCCGAAAACTTTTACTAAAAAGGGCTGACTATAGAGATCACACCATATGGGATCAAATCTCCATGGAAATGCATTTGGGCTAAAATTTTGAAATTTTCTGCAAATTTTAAAATGTAAAATAAAATAGACTCGCTTGAATAAGTCTGATCTGGTCGAACTAGTCTAAACTAGACGCACTAGACTTGTAATAATATTAATAATAATAATAATAACAGACATTTCAGATACAAAAGGGTTGCCTTTGCTTCGCAACTGGTCGGCAACCCAAAAATAGATTGCGCATGGAGAAATGTAAGTGAAATACCCGTATATATCTGGAAATACCCGTATATATCTGTAGAGTATTAATACTTTATAATCTACAAACCTGACCGAAGTCCTGAGTGCTATGTAGTAAGCGTCGAAAATGTTTTTCCTAATTATTCGCGCTAATAGGGTGGAGAACGCACTAACGTGTCGCAGGGTGACTGCTATTCTGATACAACTCTTGTCCGCTTCATTTAGCAAGCTGAGTTTCCCTATTCGACTGCAAAACTTGTCCCAGTTGTTTGACAAGCTTATTAGCATTTTTCCGCTATAGATCAGCCAACTTTCCTATTTTACACACACTGCTGCCCTTGGTGAAAGGGCATTTTTATAATGAATATGATGTGATGTGATGGAATGGAAAGATAAGGGAAAATATGTAGTTATATACATCCAGCCCAAACCAAAGTTCTAATAATACCGTTAAAGTATTACATCACGCGCACCTCAGGCCGTCTTACTACCCCTTGCATAGCTCAACCGTCACCATTATTCTATTCTATTATGTAAATGATAAATCTAAATCTTAATCTAAACTTTACCGTAAATTTCAAGGTTAAAAATGGATATTGAGTGTTAGGCTTTAGAGCCTAGGCAAGCTATAATTGTGAGTAGCTGCCATTTCACAACACTTTACGCGCTAAGTGGTATTTTGCTACTATGTATCATGTGTAATTGTACTGATCCTCAACGTTGAGAATAACCATCCCATCATGCCATCTTACGGCGCCCAATGTCAAAATTTTTTTGGGATATTAATTCTAGACACTTTTTGGTGTTTTAAGCTCCAGTCTCACTCCAGTCTTTTGACACTTATGCCGTTCAGGTCAAAAAATTAGCATTGTTTTTTAACGAAATTTGCTAATATGTGTAGATTTTTGCGATATACTTGCAATTAAGCCCATTTTAACATGTTTCAAAAAAATGGAAAAGTCATCCCACGAAAAAAATAACCTGGCTATGCCACTGTTGTTGAGTATGAAATAGTACACAAAGAGAAATCCCAACACGGATGCATTAATTTTGCCAACTGTCCGCAGAAATTTTACCCGTCCGCAAAAAAATTTGGCCGTCCGCAAAACATCCGCACTTTCAACCTGTGTAAACCCCTGTGTAAGACCCTCGACTTTGTCGATCAGGGCCCGGTTTCATAAACAATGAATCGCGATTCATTAGTAACACTGGTGCAACATAGAAAATCAAGTATAACTTGGCCATTACACAATATTTCTGCTAGAAATTTTCATGACAGGCAGCGAATATGTTGCACCACGTGTGGTTCAAATCTCATAAAAGTCAAGTTATCAAGTGAAAACTATAGCTAGGTTGAAGTCATTCATTAGTTGCAAATATTAGTGATTTTTTCAGAGCCACTAATATTTACTAATATTTGGAACTAATGAATGACTTTGACTTAGCTAGACTTTTGTCTGCATCAAGCAAACGTTACAAAAGTTTACACACACATTATCTAACATATTGGCAATATGTTGTAAAAATTTCCAACAGAAGCATCAAGTTAACGCAAAGTTATAACTTATTTTCTAGCTTATATCAGTGTTACTAATGAATCGCTTATCGCAACTGATCTTTTATGAAACCGTACCCTGATATATTTTTTATTGTTTTTTTTAAGTTTTGGAGGTAGAAACAGCAAGAGCTCCGTAAAATGTTTTCTTCGTTGTGCGTTTAGTGAGCACTGCATGTCTTAGGGTCTTATCCAAAATTGGATTTATCGGATTAGATTTAACTTTACTTCGTCAATAACGCAAGTGCACGTAATTGGCTGAAACTTGGCATACTTATAGATCATCTATGTGACACGTGTAAGGCAAAATTTCAGCCGGATATTTTTGTTTTCTGCTGTGTTATTTGCAAAATTGATTTAAATCTAATTCGTTAAATCCAATTTTGGATAAGTCCCTTACTTACCGTAAAGAGTTTTGACATAAACGTGAGCTTTTTTAAATCATCTGAATACTGGAAGCTGGAAGTTTGACGGCAAAGGTTTGTTCATTTGCAGGTATCAGATTTAACCAAAGAGTGGAAGCAAGCTCAAACGCAGAACCAGCTGAGAACGGAAATATCCATTTGGTCCAAGCAGATGTCTGATAAGGAAGAGCAGCTGGATGCCTTGTGTGCCAAGCATAACAAAATCATACAGCTTATTTTTGGTAGCTCGAAACTGCCCAAGCGAAACTTGAGGTGCGAAGAACATAGTATAGTATTGCTAAATGTACATATTAAGTTTATTTGATGAGGTGATAGTACTGTTTTGTTAGCATATCTGTACGGGTGACGCGTCATAAAACTCGGGCGCTTTTTGTCACGTCAACTACATGCTTCAGTGTCCATTGTATTACTGAATACTTTTACAGTACATGCACTCGTCGTTGGGATTCTTCTGTGTAGCTTAGGGCCAATTCCTAAAATGGATTAAACGGATTAGATTAAAATTTCTTTTGCCAATAACTCATGATATCGTTTATCAATCAATTCATACGAAATTTGCGATAGCAACCATTTGTAGCACCTCCTGCTTGTGCACCACATTTTTCAAGTTTACCTCAACCTCGTGTTAGGTTATTAGGCAAACAAATTTAAATCTAGTCCGTTTAATCCATTTCAGGAATTGGCCCTTAGCTTTCTACCGCCAACATTTTTGGTGTGATATAAATACTGAATCTAATCAATCAAATTTCAATTGGAAGCTTTCTATAATGCTGTACAAGCCATAACCCTCTGCTTCCGATCATTTTTTGCCAAAGTGTTGATCGAAATTGCTTTTTACGCGAAACTGTTGATATTTTCGCCAAACTTTTGGTTGGTACCTCCCGGTCGACGGTTGATTCTTCACCAAGCTCCCCCCCACCCGAAATCTTTTCAATATCATCTACCCATATTATGCTCCACTCAAGGAAGCATCATGTTTAATATAGAAATTTATGGACAGTTTTATAGCTAAAAAACAGGTTGAAAACGTGTTTTGTCTTTAAATATTATATTTATTGTGGTGTTTTAGGTTGAAAATTTCCGTGTTTTCTGATAACATCTATGGTCAAATGAGAGAGATTGGAAAGTCACTACAGGATCTCAAACTGGAAGAATCTAAAGTGTTCAGTCGAAAGGGCGACTTGCAATCCCAGCTACGACAGAAACAGGAACAGTTGGAAAGAATAGAAAGTGATATTTTGGAGGTGCGTCTGCTGTTACGTTTTACCAATGCGTAGTAGCCGTATTTTTTGTTGGTTAGACCAGTGAAATAATTAATATTAATCGCTATTACCTCCTAAACAGGTTTACTGTTGCGATTGGCTAGATTCTTGAGTTTACAAACTGTGGCTGGGGCTAGAGGGCTGTACAAACAAGTATGAAGTCATCATCGTTTTTGCCGTAAAAGCAGTAAATTTTATCGTATTGAACTTTTTATAGATAACTTAATATTTCAGTTAAAAATGGGTAATTCACTCCAAAAAGTAATAAATTTTCAAATTTTCGCAAACCTTTGACCATAATATTTGTGTCAAATCAATTATATTTGGCATTTAGCGAGCTGCTAGTCAGTTTGTAAAAATCTGTTTGTAAAAAATGTGGTGTAGACAATGACTGTACTTGAACTCAGTTTTTTTGTCGTTTTGGTATTGTTGGTGAATTTATTGCTTTTCAATTTCAGGCGACCGGAAGTCAACAGGATCTGGACAAGGCTTTAGAGGAACACGAAAAGTTGATGGAAAAAGTTGGACAAGAGAAATCTGAAGTTCAGGGCACCTGCGCTCTTTATAAGTCCTTCATAACGTCGATGAAAGAAAGCTCAGCCAAGTGTAAAAGCTGTCCCGTGTGCCGTCGAAATTTCTCGTCTGAGAAACAAATGGAATGTTGCAAAACTGATGTACGATGATTTTAGTTTATATCGTGACTCGCCTTTATGCTGTAAAGCGTGTGTTTTAAATAATTTAAAACAAGCGTACAGTGTTAATATTCCACGAAGTGGAAAATGAGTCCTTGGGCCATTTATTCCTAAAATGGATTAAACGGATTAGATTAAAATTTGTTTTGCCAAAAACTGATGACATCGTTTATAATTCATACGAAATTTACGATAGCAATTATTTGTAGCATATCCCGCTTGTACACAACATTTTTTGAGTTTACCTCAACATCGAGAGAAGTTATTAGGCAAACAAATTTTAATCTAATCTGTTTAATCCATTTCAAGAATTGGCCCCTTGAGACATGAGCAGACTCTTGAGCGGTTTACTGTAAAGCATTATTGTAGATGCGATCATGAAAATTTAGCAGCGATAGCCCAAGCCTAGAATTGTAGACACCTTGGAATTTCACAGTGCGGTATACACACAATTTAAATCAAGTTGTCGCGAGATTCTTTTTTTTACTCACTTGAATGTTTTTGCAAAAAGTTAAAAATCTGACATGAAGCTGAGTAAAATAAATAAAAGTAGTTTTTTCACTGTTTTTGCTATTCGAAAAAAATTTTGTCATTAATAGCAAAATGCAGATAATCAAATTTGTATTGTATGCTAAGTGGGTGGCTTCTTGATAGAAATTTCGCTGTCGTAGTTTTGTGTGATGCAACAAATACTATAGTGTTGTTTGTTGTCTAGATGGAGAATAAGCTGCAAGAAATGCCTAAGTCCTTGGAAGTATTGACACGAAAATTGAAGAATCTAGAAGAGAGACGTAAAGAATTATTGTTGCTGCAACCCAGTCAGCAGACTGCAAAAACATTGCGACAAGAAGAAATTCCGCGACTTGAAAAAGAAACCAGAGCTTTGTCAGGACAACTGGGTGCTTTAAAACAGCAAATTCAAGAAGTAGGTCGTTTTGACTAATTTCTAGACGAGTTATTTTAGGGAAACTGAAAATTTTTTGATTTGAAACTCGCTTCTTGCTTTTCAATATTTTTGTCTCTTTTATTTATTCAACAATTCAGCAAATTCTGAGTAACCTGCCCGAGCATATTATGTGGCTTTGGCAGTACTAGAATGATAAGCTGGGGCCAAGGTTTAAGTCCATCATGTAGTGCAAAAAATTAGCCGAACCGGTTGCTGTCATGAATTCAAAAAATTTAGAAAAGTTTATATGTCAAAAGTTTCTCAATCAATTTCGCTGAAAGTTTGCCAAAATATCCCTAAAAGTAATTGCAAACCTTTTTTAATGTTTTTGCAAGCAGACTGAATAAATAATGAGTTATTAAGCTTTTATCCCTATCTTAATGCTTATCAACGCATCAACGATTATATATTAAAGTGTGTTACGCAGAGAATCTACGCGCTGACTAGCCAGCCACATTTTGCACAGAATGTCAACATGTAGCCTGAAAACGACTAGCGCATCTGCCTGTTCTAGAACACAGGCAGGCTGGAGAGTGTCTCACTCTTCCTCTATATAGAGTGAGACGCTATTATGTACTCTTTCTACTATTTTTCGATAACTACTGTTAGCTGTGCACATTTTTTAGCTAGAAAACAAACACTCAGATTTGGAGCTGGAACATAATTCAGTGCAGCAGACTGTAACAGACGCCGGTGATTTGGAGAGATTGCAGGGAGAAATTGACGATTTGGGAAAAAAACTGGACCAGTTTAAAAAAGAAAGCAGTTCAGATTGTGTTACTTCACCGGAAGATGTGCAACGGAATCTGGAAAAAGCTCAAGTATGCAAAGACGATGTGTAGGCATCAATAACTCTGACTTAAAATCATTACGGCAGTTTCCATTGTGAAATCTTTTGGAACGAAAGCTGTAATTAAGGCTGAGTCCTCTTTGTTGAGATATGTTAAGAGATAAGTAACACCATAAAGTTGAGTTCCAATTATTGTTTCCTGTTCTAGGAAGAATATGATACCGCTTGCGCCGAAGTAGACTCACTGAAATGTGAGTTTGAAGATAGACAAAAGCGAATCTTCAGTTTGGAACAAGACTTGAATCGCGCAGAATCTGAGCATTTACGAATGGAGCGTGAAGTGGAGCATGGGAAAACTGCTGCGGACAAATTGGAAAGCCTGAAACAGAAAAATGAAGTAAAAGAAATTTACATTTTGGTTGATGAGTGATTAGCAATCCATAAAAAGATCAATAATTGAGTCAGATCTTCAAGCGAAAGATACGGTTAGAAACAGGATATTTCATTGAATTAACTGTCTGTAAAGTTGCGCGACCTAATTTAGTTAAGTAAAGAGCCGTTAAGGTTGTTAGCACAGGGGCGAAAAAGGTTAACTTTAACTGAAACTAAAATGGTTTGTGGTCAAACTTTCTTTAACTTAAATTAAAACACCCTTACTTTGACTTTAAATGAAAGTTAATTTAGGAAATTTATATAAAGGTCAATGGTTTTCGGCTTATTTTAACTTTAACTTAAATTACCGCCGGAGCCTTACCTTCACTTCAACTTTAACGAAAATGGTTCAGCTGGTTTTGAATGAACACTTCGATTTGATTGAGCGGCAATAACAATAATTGATTGTGCACCGTTCCAGGAAATGAAGACAGTTCTTGCCGACACCAATGCAAAGGTGATTCCGTTAGCAAATGAGCTCAGAATGCTAGAGCAACAGCGGAAGAATTTGGAGGATGAAAAAGAGAAAAAAATCGCCGACGGAAATGCGGTCGTCGAAAAGTTTGCCCAATTTGCTCGCGAATTATTGACTTTCGGCAAAGAGGTGAAACAGTTCGAAAAATCCGGCAAACGACTACGACTGGAACATTCGAATGATCGACTAGTGAAAATAGAAGATCAACGAGATCTGGTGATGAATCGACGAAAGGAAATTCGCGAAAAACTCGACTCAGTTCGTCGCGATCTAGAAAATCGAGAATCGCGAAAACGCCAACTCTACGACGATCTGCAGTATAGACAAAAATGCAAAGAATTGCTGCGACTGAAAGAAAAAATGGCGGAGAAGGAAAAAGAACTGAATATGGATGAAGACAATCCGACTGGTGCCGGAATTTACAGCAGCAGTCGATTGTATGCAGAACTGAGTCAGCTAACCAAAAAATACGACGAACTGAGAGAACAACGAACTTTTGCTTCCGGGCGACTGAATGAGTTGGAAATTACTATAGGTATTTTTTGCGTTTATTTAAGTTTTAAACTCTTGTTAGATGTGCGTTTCTTCAGTCTATGTTTTGTGAAGTTATTGTTCCGATGTATTGAAGCACTATATTTTTAGTTTTGCACGAATACCACCTGCTACTAGTATGCTATTAGTCTTAGGGGACGGGGATCCCACACCGAGGGTATGGGTACCCAAAACTTCGTAGCTATAACAGTAAATCATGTCTGCTAAGATTGCCAATATGTTCTTTTGAGTTTTTGATTGTAGATTGAAATATTCCGCCGCGTTTGTATTTCAGATCGACTGGAAAAAGAGCTTCGTTGCAACCAGTATGCCAATGCGGACAAATTGTTCACTGAGATGTTGATCAAGCTGAAGACAACCGAGACGGCCAGCACTGATTTGCAGAAGTATTACAAAGCACTAGACGCTGCCATCATGCGATATCATTCCATCAAAATGGAAGAAATCAATAAAATTATACGGTAACTAAATTGTGGTCACACAATTTTTAGGTAAGATTGGGGCTAATTTCCAGAACGGATTAAATTAATTAGATTTAAATCGTATCAAGGTTGGCCGGACAGCGCCCAACACTAGAATATGCGGCAAATTTGGTACTATTGCGGATTTTGAGAATTTGAAATTTGTATATTTCAAAATTTAGTGATCTTTTTACACAACATTTTGAGCTTTTTACACAACTTTTGTGTGTGTACACCCCTTGGCAATACCTAAGTGCTGGCAAAATTCCAGTCGGATTGGACAAGTTGTGAGATACCCCTAGAGACCCACAAAATTCACGGACTTTCGCGCCCTTTTTTCGCCGGACTTTTTCTCGCCGTAAGTTCATCCGAGCGACACCTTTTTTGGTTTTTCACATTTCGTATAGCCTGTAATAGTCACGGAAAAATGGTTTTGCACGAGCGTTTCCGTGTGAGGCTATGCTGGGAGGGGGAAACCCCTTTTTGGGTCAGGGCGTTTCAAGAATCGGAGACTCTCAGCAATTAAAGTTAAGTATATAAATAATATTAAAGTATATACGGTGTTTATTGACCAAAGTTCTCACTGCAATAAATTACATTATTACTGTTCTAAGTCTGCAACTGTCCATACAGTCTATAGAATAAAAATGTGGGTATCTTAAAGTGAGTGATCAGAGAAGGAGAAGAAGATGCCTAAACCCTCTAAGCCCGTGTCCTAAGCCTGAAGCCTAATCTAAGGGCAAGTAAGGCAAACCTGAAAGTGTGTAACCGTCATAACTCACAACTGTCGTCGTCGTGTGATAGGTACAAAAGATCATCCGATCACCTACGTCAAGAATTCCAAATATGTTAGTTAATCCTTTGTTCTGAAATTTCCAATTAATTAATCTAACAATAGTTTATATTCCGAGCGTTTAGCAGTTTATATGTTTACCATGTTTTTCAGAGAACTCTGGACACGAGTCTATCGTGGCAGCGATATAGACTATGTGGAAATCAGGTCCGAAGCCGACGAGGCCGCCACCGGAGCTGAGAAACGACGCAACTATAATTACCGAGTGGTCATGCATCACGCCACCGGCGCTGCCGTGGACATGCGAGGGAGGTGTAGTGCAGGCCAGAAGGTGCTAGCCTCCCTGCTCATTCGCATTGCCCTGGCTGAGACATTTTGCCTGAATTGTGGCATCCTAACCCTGGACGAACCTACCACTAACCTGGATAGAGAGAATATTGGTTAGTGGAGAATGTTTGGGTGGTGGGATTTATGAAAAACGTGTTGAACTTAACCGCCGTTCAAGTATAATTGAGATTGTAGGAAATACTGACAGAATTTTGCATTTAGGTGTTTTGTTTCATTCGAAAAGAACGTTTCAGACCGAATCTAAGGTGAAACACTCTAACAGAAGCATGCCTTTGTGGATAAGATGGCTAAAATTTGCATCATACGGTCAAAGGTCTCCGTTTTTTTACCACCGTCACGGCTATTGAGGAGTTCGGAAACACTACACAAACCACACTCAGCCAACGAAAGGCAGAGCGACCTGCCCTGTTGCGAAACAGCAATCAATAAGTGATGTTTAAGGGGTTAGTGTTCAAAGTTCGTGGCTATGGTGAGCCACAAAGGGTCATGCTAGGGGAGCGGAAGGTCCGACTATTTACTGGCGTTCTCGTGGGTGACACTAAAACGCCTGTAATTAACGAGACCTCTCAGTGTGACCCTGGGTGGTCAACTTTACTGAAAAGTTTATTCAAGAGAAAGCAAACGTTATGTTGTACTTTTGGCAAGATTCAGTTAGATAGTTTTCGTTCTAAAGTCTGACCAAAAAATGCTGGATCCTGAAACAAAAATAGACGATTAGGCGTTTTTGTTACGAATAGACTCTAATTCAAGCCATTCTACTTTGTTGCAGTGAGCTTAGCCCACGCCCTCATTGAAATCATTCAGCAGCGCCAGGCTCAGAAAAATTTCCAACTGGTTGTGATCACGCATGACGAGGATTTTGTGGAAATGTTGCTGCACGAGAGACTGGCGGACTCGTTCTACCGAGTGGCCAAGGACGAAGGAAACCACAGCAGGCTGCAGAAAGAAGGCGTTGATCGTCTAAGAACCTAAACAGAATGTTGAATCAGCGTGGCTTCGGTGGAAATCTTGTTTGATCGGAGAAAGAAGAATGATAGTCTGATTTGGAAAGATATATAGTGTGGTCTTGTCTTATAGGATTGTATATTGTGGTTTTGTTCATCAGGAAAACTTGCTCGACATTGTAAATTTTAGTCGAGTCAGTCGCTCTGAGATCCACATGAAGTAGAATAGATTTGAGACTATAACTTTCTTATAGATTCTGAAAAAATATTTATTTCTTTGCTACTCGATTTCCTACAGTCACTGGTTAGTAATAAAGTTGATATTATGTGCTGTAAACTGTGTGGATTTCGGCCAGCGCAAACATTACGCATTTACTAGTCCAAAAAGTTATATTATGTACTTGGCAAAGTTTCCACAGTACGGAGTCACGGCCATCTGAATTGAAGCATTACTGGGCTATTTGGGCCGTAACATGCCTAACTTGAATCCTATATCATAGCATTTTTTCGGATAAAGTTTCAGTGTTAGCTCGTTCAGCCGGAAAAAATTGTAAAGAATTGCTTTAGAATGCGTTTTCTAATATTGATGGCGTGATGTCATTTTGGTTAACAATGACTGAACGGACATACGGTTGTACCTAAGTGGTTTATCGAGTAAAACAGAGGAGTTATTTTAGTCGTAAACCCGTCGTCTGTAAGCATTTAATCATAGTTTTTTATTGCATTGTATTGTTGATGTTTCTTTTTTTATTTAAAGCTTAATTAATGGTTTGCAATAGAATTTTTGACACCTGCTTTAAACATTTGACATTCACATTCCATATTTTGCAAAAAAGGTAAAAATACCTCATAAAATTCACGGCAAAGCCTGGTTGGGTTGGAAGTTTATGCAACTACGTACTCTTGCCGGTTTTGATTGCTGTGTTAATAGAATTTGCTCAAACGTTGCCATGTGACATTGCCTTGTTCTGGGTTTAGCTGTTTGCCACTGCACTTTGTACAATCAGAATGAGTGCTATCAAGAGTACATAATAGGAAGAGTATGACACTCTTCCTATTATGCCTACGGGCGTGCGTCCAATGCGCAGCGCGAAATAGCCCGTTTATGTACGGTTTTGAGGGGGGGTACCCCCCCTCAATTGAAGACCCCGTACTCAACTGAGGGGGGGGTACCCCCTACTCAGTTCGATACCCCGTGCTCAACTGAGGGGGGGGGGTACCCCCCCTCAACTCAGTACCCCGTCTTCAGTTGAGGGGGGGAACCCCTTCTCATTTCAAGACACTAAGCAAGACCTTGCGCTACCCCCCCCCCCCCTCAGTTCAGTACCCCGTCTTCAGTTGAGGGGGGTACCCCCCCTCATTTCAGCACATCAACAAAAGTCATTGTTAGTGTCTTGTAATGAGGGGGGTTACCCCCCCCTCAAAACAGTACATAAACGGGCTATTTCGCGCTGCGCATTGGACGCACGCCCGTAGGCATAATAGGAAGAGTGTCATACTCTTTCTATTATGTACTCTTGGTGCTATGTTATCAGTTACGATGCGATATTGCTGTGATTTCAGTCTGCGCTGTCGAATACGAGTGCAATTATTTAGAAGGTGTTTAATGTTTATGTAAGAAAATGCTTTCATTGTTACGCCGTGGCGTGTAACGAACCACTAAAATGTAATGCTATCTGTAACATTTGAAACACTTTAGCTTTCTGCTGCCGTTGATTGCACCAGAATGCTCTGATTACTGTCGTCAGTCTTGTATGAACATTTTCCAATTTCTTTGAGCATAGCCTTTTCGCCCGGTCTCCAATAACAGCTCATGTTACCATGTTTGTAAAAGCATAACAGACCTTGGTTTGAGACTGAAAGTATAGCTTTCAGTTTTTTTTTATGTCTCGAGCTCAGATAGGCTCATTGGTCTGATAAAGTATGTATTTCGCCTGGCTAATTTGCTAATTGTATTGAGTTTTATGTGTGCACCTGCTGTTGTTGTGTAAGCCCGTAATTTCTGCTCTTGTCTCTGGGAGAGATATTTTGAAGTCGTGCATACGTGATAAAAACTATATCAGTTGTACTCTTTTGTGTTGCTTATTTTTTTGTCATTTCATTTTTGCCATGCACTGTGTTTCTTGTATAATTATTCAAATGTGCTTAGGGTGGTAGTTGCGTTTTCGAGGTTTTTGTCATTTCTATGTAAACTGTGCGCCCACAGAACTCAAGTTACAAATGACGCTTGAGCACGAATTTTTGACACAGTAATTTAAAGGTCAAAATCCCCTGCTCTTTTGGAAAGAACCTTTCTTTAGCCGTGTGTACTGGAAACAATATCAATGATTAAGTTTCATTGCTTGGCATACATTTAGCTAACATAGTTCTACTCAATGCAAAAGACCGCTTGTGATTTGAATTTATAAACGCTGAGCTATGGCTTTTCAGAAAAACACCTAAAAACGCAATTACCCCCTTAACTGTGCTTTTCTACATAAATGGTAAAATACCAAGACATGTCGTTCTTTTGCAGTTTTCATATATTGTGTCACGAAAGTCGAAAAGTAAAGCTGTTATTATTAGCGTACTGATGATCCTACTATTTCTTAAATGTAGATGATATAGTTATTTCTTAAATGTAGATCACTTTCCATGCTTGTTATTGTTGGTAATTGGGCTGATGGGTTTTCTGACGGCTGGGCTGACCCCAGTTGTTCCGTAGCTTTAGATAGATGGATATTGTATACATCAGGTTTGAAACGTATTAATTGTAATCCTTTTAGGTATGTAGATTGTAGCCAAATTCCACAGTAGGCATAACTATACACACACAGTACATATTATATTTGCTGATTGATTTATAGCACTAGGTATATACTTTAGAATTGGAAATGGAATGCTTCTGTAATTTTGTATACTTTATTCATTTTCTTCTGCGCTAACTATTTTTTATTTATTTTTCAAGTGCAAACAAGGCGGTTACTCACCCTAGTTTCTGTTTCAAGATCAACTTTTAACAACAAAATTGCACATGTGTAATGAAGATAAGTAGATGGCGGTGTCACAGGGAAATTTTTCCCCCGTGAAATTTTTCCCCCCGGAAAAATATCCCTAGGGAAATTTTTCCCCCCGGAAAAATTTCCCTGACCAAAATTTTAGTACTATTTAACAATTGCTATGTGGTCAGCCAAGTAAACATTCAACTTTAATATATATTATTGTAAGTATAACATACCAGAGATGGAACCGGGTCACCGGGTCACCGGGTCATCGGGTCATTTCGGGTCACTTTTTACTCCGGGTCACCGGGTCACCGGGTCAAGGGTGCTGACCCGTTCCGAAACGGGTCCTTTTTCAGACAACTGGAATTTTTTCCCCAAGCTGGTATCAGTTCAGCTGGTATTTGCGTTTTTGAGATTTCTGTGATGTCTAAGTATGTAGAAACTTTGTACCTAATGAATTCGAGTTATGTATGGATGTGTTTAATAGTGTGGACTTCATATCACTGAATTGACAAATAGTACGAAAGGTGACGTGTGCCAAATCTGAACCACATTGCTAACTTTCAGCTTCTTGACTTCTGCTAAATGTTGATTCAGAGCTGTGGCGTATTAGTTTTAACTACATATATCGCTACCGGGATCTTGTGCAGGAAATGGAGCCAACTTCAACTATCTTCCATATTTATAAACTGTGATCTTCGTAAAAAAAGCTTTATTTTCATGAATCACTGACTGAATAACAAAGTACCCCTCCCGTTGCAGCTAAGTGACTACTAGCGACACCAGTCACCACAGGCTCTTTGCACCCACGTGGGCAAGATCAAGACCGCCTGTCCCCCTCTGCAGGTACTTGGTGGTTCGGACGGCATAACATTCCCTAATTAGCTATCTCCGCGATAGCCCCGGCCCCGGCGATATACATAGTATAAACAGAAATCCGCCGCAGCTATGGCTGTGGCTATAGCAGCTATATTGGACGAAATTAGGCAAAATGCAGCTATTGCCAAAATCGCCAGTTTTAGTGTGGATATTAGGTTGGTAATACATAAAAATGTACCCGTAAAAGCAAAAAAATTTTAAAAAAAAGTTTAGTGTTGCAAAAAAATTTCATCCCTACTTCGATTTTCATTTTTTTATAAAAAGTACAAATATTTATACTTCTTTAGTGCTGAAACGGTTGCGCAATGTCTAAAAAAACTCTAAAAACCTGGTTCCACGGTTTTATTTTGGTGTTTCTATTATCAAATAGCGGTCTGGGTAAAACCGGGTCACCGGGTCATCGGGTCACCGGGTCAGGGGGTCTACCGGGTCACCGGGTCACCGGGTCACGATTTAGTGACCCGGTTCCATCTCTGTAACATACCCATTCACGTTCCTTTAAGATAACAATAGATTTAAGGTAACATCCTAGATGCTTTAATTACTGAAACTGTACAGGAATAAAAGTGACGCAATTTTCACCCTTTTGGGCCAAAAAGCAACGATTTTGACTTTTTTTTTTAAATTTATGAAACCGTTCTGAGAATTTTGTGTCATTTTGCACAATTTTCACAATCGATGCTCAGCCAGCCGTAAAGAAATTGCAGAAGACACGGCCCATGTACCTACAATTTGCACATTGCACACCAGTAGGCTGCATTCACATTGCTACTGTAACCCTTTAATGCCCAGAGTATCACTGACAGACAGCCTCAGTCTGACACCTAGTTTTTTGGACATTGCTCGAGCTACGTGCGTCGTAGAAACTTCGCAAAACGACCGTTCGATAAAGAAATGCATGGTGAACAAAACACAGTGAGTCGATTAAGGGTCTAGGACGCACCGTTTTTGAGTTATAAGCGCTCAAAGTTGAGAATTTGTAAAAATTTGCGCCATCGCTCAGGCATATGTACCTCACCCTAGAGTATCAACACAGCAACTATGCGCCTGCCATAGTTGAATGCTAGAAATAAACTGCGTTATACGCTGTATATGATGCACAAAAAGCAGACGGCCAGAGTTGCATTCGAATTTCATAATGTGGCCGTAAAGAAAATACTACTTTTGCGATAAAAAAAGTCAAATTTGCACATGAGTGGCAGTAGGAGTAAAAATTGCCGGCAAAATGCGAAGACCTACAATTCCCCATAAAAACGGTTAAAAGATACTGTCGCTTGAATACACTAGTCAAGTTGCATACCCCCAGATATGGTAGTTCATCATGTGGTATCTCCCATGATCCTTTAGGCATGAAAGGGTTAAACTAATGGCACTATTACGCAGTATATACTCAAATTTTTGTAAAATTGGAGTCGAACATGGTAATTTTTTTCAGGTTTCGCGGGTCAGAAAAAATTTAGCGACCCGCGCGGCCTGGGCCCGGTTTCATAAAGGATCAGTTGCGATTCATTAGTAACACTGATATAAGCTAGAAAATAAGTTATAACTGTGTTAACTTAATGCTTCTGTTGGAAATTTTTACGACGTATTGCCAATATGTTAGATAATGTGTGTGTAAACTTTTGTCACATTTGCTCGATGCAGACAAAAGTCTAGCTAAGTCAAAGTCATTCATTAGTTCCAAATATTAGTAAATCCTAGTGGTTCCGAAAAAATCACTAATATTTGCAACTAATGAATGACTTCAAGCTAGCTATAGTTTTCACTGGATAACTTGACTTTTATGAGATTTGAACCACACGTGGTGTAACATATTGGCTGCCTGTCATGAAAATTTCTAGCAGAAATATTGTGTAATGGCCAAGTTATACGTGATTTTCTATGCTGCAACAGTGTTACTAATGTATCGCGATTCATTGTTTATGAAACCGGGCCCTGAAGTGGGTAGCCGCGGGTCGACCCACGGCTCAAGGTTTCCGACCCAACCCAACCCGCGGGCTCCCACGACCCGCGTCCACCCTGGTTGGATTTGGGTCAAACAAATTTGAAGCGTGGGTTACCAGCCCGTGAGGTAATCAAGACCCCGCCCGCCCGTAAGCGCGGAGTCATGGTGAAAGGTAATGGTCATGGTTATGGTTCAAGAGTCAAACTTTTTGACCCTTGAAGGCTTAAAAGCTAAAAAATCGCCACGCTTTTCAGTTTTACGAAAGTTAAATAAATAGCTTTAGCAATAGTTTCAACACTAGCTATTAGTATGTAGTTTCAGCAATTAAAGCATCTATTATGTTACCTTAAATCTATGGTATCTTAAAGGTACGTGAATGGGTATGTTATACTTACAATAATATATAATAAAATTGAATGTTTACTTGGCTGAACACATAGCAATTGTTAAATAGTACTAAAATTTTGGTCAGGGAAATTTTTCCCCCCATATAATGGGGGGAAAAATATCCCTAGGGAAATTTTTCCGGGGGGAAAAATTTCCCTAGGGATATTTTTCCGGGGGGAAAAATTTCACGGGGGAAAAATTTCCCTGTGACAGCGGCATTTATTAATTTCGCCCAGCACGAAAACGAGCTAAGAAAATCAAGCCTTATAGTCTTCATCAGCTGTAGGGATAGATTAGAATGATTTCTATATAAGATATTAAAGAATGATACTACAGTTAAATTAAATACAAACTTTCTGACAGCTGTTTTTACAGTAGAGACCACGCAATGTAAGTGAGTAAGTTCCAGTTGACCTCAAACCAAGCGGGTCAACAGTTGTCGTAGTGTAAGTCTTAAGTGGCTTAAAATCCTACGTCTTTCCTGGGGTCCAGAAGAGGGTCATATATACTCTCCTATTATAAACTCGATCTACTGTTTAACTATGTGGCACATTTACATATACATAGAAAGTTCCGCAGGTTTGTCGCTGTCTGTACGATCGATGAGTGTGGTTTATTTTGCAAATACTTCAAACCTTATAATCCGATAGCCTCCTGGATCAACAAGCGAAACATTTATGTCATTATTATCAACACACCAACAATCAGTGGCGTACTGGCGTAGCCAGAAAAAAATTATGGGGGGGGCGGTGGTGAATGACTGCGAAATTTTGAAATGTGCTAAAATGCACGTAGTTGCAATTTTAACGCAAGAAACGACACATATTAGCCTATTTCGTTCAAAAACAACGCTGATTTTCTGACCAGAGCGGCATCGAAAGTAAAATTGGAGCTGAAAACTCCGAAAATAACAAAACTGTTGGACTTGGCAGTTGACAAGGGTTATTAAAAACCTAGCAAATTTGAAAACTTTAATAGATATTTGACATTACAAGCCCAAAAATGTACTAAAAATGTCATTTTTACTACGATAAAACAGCTAGGTACATTAAACCGTGAACCCATTAAACAGTGAATTAAGCACATAATTAGTGTTTAGGTATACTACAATGCACCCATATACACATGCACATTGCACACGTTTTAATGGGACACAAAAGCAAGAAACATTGAGCCACAAGGTTGCAGGGGGCGGGGGGGGGCAGCCCCCAGAAAAAAAATTGGGGAAATTTTGTGTTTTTCGGTCAAATTTAGTCAATTGGAGACGTATCCGAAATTTTTTCCGACCGGACCCTAAAAATCAGACTCTTGTGTAAAATTTCAGTCGGAAATTTTTTTTTGGGGGGGGGGGAATTCCCCCATCCCACCCTGGCTACGCCCCGGCCAATAATCCTTTTTAGGTTGGGTATTGAAATAATGAAGTTAGCTACACATGTTCATACGAACTTAAGGCCAATTTACACGATCGAACTTGCTCCGAACTTGCTCCGGACCGAACTTGCTCCGAACCTAGTTCGGAGCAAGTTCGGAGCATGTTCGATCGTGTAAACGCACTCCGGACCTACTCCGGACCACCTCCGAACTTGCTCCGAACCCGCCTCGAAGGTTCGATGCTCCACCGAACTTGCTCCGAACTTGCATCGGACCTAGCGTTCAGCAGCCAATCAAGTTGCTTAGAAAAATCTTCCCACGCTACTAGTCTCCGTTTCATAGTATTTTTCTGAATCAATTTACACAATACTTTTTCAACTGAACTTTTAACTTTATTATATCAACAATAACAACAAATATTAACCGTTAATTAAGCGTTAATTATTTTTAAATTATAAACACATTTGAAGGGACGGTAGCGTTTTTGAAAAGTGAAATCTGATTGGCTGTTTATATTTTAACTAAATTTTTGGCTACTAAGCTAAGTTCGGAGTAGGTTCGAAGCAAGTTCGGAGCGCCAATGTTCGGTGCAAGTTCGATCGTGTGCATGCAATATTTTGCTCCGAACTTGCTCCGGACTAGGTTCGGAGCAAGTTCGGTCCGGAGCAAGTTCGGAGCAAGTTCGATCGTGTAAATTGGCCTTTATTTCATGCTTTTACACTCTTCAATGAACTTATTCTGCGTGTGAGCTGCTTGGCTTGTTTTGACCTTTCTCGTTTCCCTAATTGACTCTCCGGCCCTCTCGCTGTGCTCGTAAAATTTCCAGCCTTTTCTAAATCTCTGCTCTTGACTTTTTTCATGCCAATCATTGAATCAATCAAGAGGCAAGATTATGTTTGTCTTGTTCGGCCTTTCCCTCCTTTGAGACTTTGCCTAAAACAAGGCAAACCAAGCTTAAAAACATTGTCAGAGTGTCAGACGACCTGAAACACTGAAAAACAGTAGTATAGGTATTTTAGTATGTATATTTATGTATTTTAAATTAGATTCACCGGTTTAAGTTTTGTCCGATCCAATAGGATAAGTATCTGTCTGTAGGTAATTTTTCAAATTTGTTGGTTCTCAGACCCTGTAGTCTGGGTGTAGCCATAAATAAAAAATAAGTGCCAAAGGTTTGGTTAATTGTTGATATATGTCCACACGTCCTAGTGCATATTATCAAAATGACTAGATGTCACAATCCTATGTCTGAGTTTATGTTTCTAAACACCGTTTTTGTTACCATCCAATTTTTTTGAACGACACTTGATGGGTCTGATAATGTGTACCAAAAATCCAACCCTCTATATATAGTCTGGTCTTGAAAAGCCATTTATCTCTCAAGCTTCTTATGGACTTTCGTTTTCGGTTTTTCTCAAATTCATCATTAATTCTGTGTGACGTTTATGTGAAAAACAAAAATGTTGAAATAAATTTTGAATCTAGCTCATTTGTATAAACTTCTGTTTTGAGGACTGACTTCAGTACGAAATTTTTGACGCATGAGATCTATTATGTACTCTTGGTATTACATAGCTTACAGTGTTGCCCTTAGACTGCGTTTAGAAAGACTGATACAGACTACCTTCATGCGCTTTACGGTCAGCGTCTTAGTTTTTTCAGACTGATGGCTGTTTTGATTTCTTACAACATCAACTTACCAACCTACCGTCATCTTGAGCTTACGTCGAAAAAGTTAGTGACCTGTTTCTTTGGAAGGGCTGTCTAGACTGTTGCTTTTAGTCAAGGCAGCGTTGCTTATATTTGAGAGCACATTGACGTATTCACAACAGTCGAGGTAGTACGGTATCACCTAAAACACCTGTCGTCACATATTCTAGATCGAATTATGCCGTGACTCATCACGAAAATTGTGCAACCGCTGCAAAACAAGCCTGACTAAACTTCACGAACTTTTTAATTTTCTTGTTGGGTGCAACAAACCAGTTTATATCCTCTTGACTTTACTATATACATTGATAATAATTTGTTATCGGAAGTTATGATTATTGCGTCACGCAAGATGGTGTTATTTTTAGCATTGGGTAAGTGGAAATGACTTAGTAGTAAGGAGCTGTTTTGGTACTAGGAGAAAAAACAAGCTAAGTTTTCGGCAAAAGTATTCAGTAAGTATCAAGCATACGCTTCTAAGTACATTGGCCAGAGGCCATCGTAAACCTGTTGGGCCAGCGAACGTGTACTTTCTCAATTTACAGATTTCCTATAAATAGCTTCTCCTTCTGCAGACAGTTAAACTGCAAAATCGGAGTCAAAATGTTTTGGCTATTGAAACTCGGATGGTGCAGATTAAGTGCAGATGATCAACTTTATTCATTTCTGTTAATTCATGTTTACTAATGAAATGATATTCAGCAAATTTTAAAATAATTGTAGTTTTTCTGTTCTGTGAGTTTGAAAGGAAGCTGTAAAGTTTTGCTGGCTTTTATGGTAATAGAATTATGATCACTACTTAGTGAAGCATCAGGTCTGTATGGATCCGTGTGGTCGAGTGGTTAGTTTGCTAGGTTTGTAAACCTGAGGTGACATCGTCGATTCCTTTTGTCACACTTTTGCATTTTAAATTACTTTTTTTGCAACAGCAAAAGCAGCAACTGACTGAACATTAACAGGCATTTTATTGTGACAGATGCAAAACAAAGGTAGAAGACGTGTAAAACAGATTCCGCACATTGACACTTTAACGCTAGAACTGTGTTAAGATACCAGAATCAAAATTAAAGACCTGTTGGGCTGTGGCCCAACAGGAATAATCATCGAAAAAATGAAATAAGCAGAACCTATTATACTATTTATATCAAAAAGCTAATGAGTTTTCTTATTTCTTGCATAAAAATGCTCTAGGAACTAACTTCTAGGTGCTAAAACCTATTACTGTAAGCAGCGATTTCTCTCAGGTTTCTTTTATCCTGACTACAATCTCCAAACAGCAAACTAAAGTCTGACCAAAACTTGCTGGACCCTGACCAGATGTTTTTGTTTTGTGTGAACAGTAAAGCCCGGTTCATACTCGTCCTTGTCCTTGTCCCTGTCGTTTTGACCCTAAGCGATTTCACAAAAACTGCAAGGCCAAATATGCCATTTTTTTGCGAGACAATAGTTGAGGCCTGAGGGCACTTCTAGACCGTGTGCAAATAATTAGCTGAAACGCAATTGTCCATTCTGCACAGCAGTTGACCGAAATTTGTCCATGTCCCTGTCCCTGTGTCCTTAAGGACGAGTACGAACCGAGCTTAAGAGATAACCTCATTAATGAACCCATATATGTAGATATATCAATCGATAGCTCTTGGCGAGAGGAATGCGTTCCGGTTAATTAGTTTCGGTCTATCTTAGGTCTATTTCTTATAGTTAATTCCTCGTTTCAGCAATTGCACTCGTGGGGATTGGTTGTCATGGAAACGATATGACCCAAGGAGAGGGTGGTCGCGAATCGGCCGCAGCCCTTGTGATTCCACCCCCACCTGACAACCCGCCTGTTCCAATAGAACCATCTGATCCGAAATCGAAGCCGAGTAAAGTAAAACCTTTCGACCCCGAAGCCTTTGCCGGATACGGCGATAATGATGATGATGTGGTCAAAATCACCCACACTCAATCCAAGACAAAAGTGAAATGTGAAAACGACGTGTGCACAAAATGTGTCAATGGAAAATGCAATCCTATTTCCAGAGCAGAAGCCGACAAAGAATTCGAACAGTCGAAAATTAAAATGCCTGATTTTGTTATGCCAGAACTCGAAAACGGGTTTCCATTGCCTGGGGACGACGACCTAGGAAAAGACTTATTTTCGGATGATTTTTTCAAAGACTTTAAAATGGATTTTCCAGAAATTCCGGACTTTAAATTCCCAGAATTGACTTTCGAAGAAATGCCTGATATAGACAGCTTAGCTGGAAATTTGGACGATGTTGGACAAGCAAAGGGGCAAACGACAATCGATTGCAAGGATGGAGTCTGCCAAGAATGCGATTCGGATGGGAACTGCGAAGAAATACCTCCGGATGCAGTCAACGCACCCACTGGAAAAGGATCCTCATACCACAAGTCAGCTCACATGGAGACGCTGACTTGTAAGAATGGTAAATGCGAAAAATGTGTCAACGGAAAGTGTGAGGAAATTCAGGGACAACCGCCGTTGCCGAGTCGCCGAAAACGGAATGTCATCCACATGAATGGGATGTCTGTTTCGCAAAGCGGTAACGGCGTGACGATGATTGGAGGCAACGGTGTTTCCGTGAACGGTGCTGTGTCAGTTATCTGCAATTCGGACTATTGCGTTGTCTGTGAGCAGAAAGGCAAATGCATGCATGTGCCAAACAACGGAAAATCTCTGCGAATCGTAAGAAAAGGTTAGTTTTGTATCCAGGGGCCGTATTCTTAAAATCACGTGCAGGAAGGTTAGGCTACAAAATTTGCTAAGTACGTTATCGTTACGCTGCAAAACACGTTTTAAAAACACTTTTTTAAGGCACATTTTTGACCGAAATCTTAAAGGTAACCTTACCTGTCACATTCGGTATTATTTGAGAATACAACTTTACCTTCACTTCAGCGGTGGGTGGGTAATGTAGCCTATCTTTACCTATGGGTAATTTTTTGATAATACGGCCCAGGTAAGCAGGTTCTGATTTTTTTTAAGAATACCTATCTAGGCAGATCATCTTCCTTGTAACTTTGAAAACAACGTTCGTTGCTGAAAGCTGTTAGAGTTTGTACTGTAGCAGTCGGGTTAGATGCTTTTCAATCATAATTTTTTGTGAAAAAGTCTTCGTAAACTGAGTCAGTAACCTACTGACTATATACTTGGAGAATAAAAAATAAAAAAATTAGCCTTGTTTGTGTTTTTTGCATGTGTTTTAATAGGTATGTGTTGTGATTTTAGAAGGCTGCCCAATGAGCATCTGCGAAACTGACTGCGAAGGATTCGTCCTCGTTGCCGAAAAAAATGGTGCCAAATGTCCAACCTGCAAATGCAATGGTGTGCAACATTTTATTTGTGCTTCAGTGCATGGTATCATATCAAGAGTACACAATACAAATGAAATTTGACTGTTATAATGTATTCTTGCTCATATAGTTTCAATGTTTTCAATTCGTGACATAATCGTTTGTTACGCGCTTCGTGGAAAAAATGTATTACCTATTAAGAATTAGTTATTAATTGACTATTCAAATTTTGCTTAGGTACATAGGCTGAGATTCACAAAGCGCGTTTAACTTTAGACTCGGTCTAAAACATTCTTTTCGAATTAAATAAAACATCGTAATGAATCATTCTATGTGTATTTCATACGATGACGTGTTTGACTTAGACCGAGCCTAAGTTAAGCACGCTTTGTGAATTTCACCCATAATGTCCAAGAATTTGTGCAACTTTTCAGGCTACGGCACTCGCGAACCCTGCGAATCGAACAACGATTGTCAGTCTGCCAAATGTCGTGTGTCGGTGGGTCTCTGCGAGTATCCCCAGCCCCAGGGCCCCATATCACCCCAGTGCGCCTTTCCCGCCGACTGTAATCCCGACCAACTTTGCATCGACAGTTTTTGTCAGACACCCAAAGTACCTTTGAAACGAAAACATTTGAAGGTATCTTCTTGCTTACTTGTGGACTTAATCACTTAACGGAATTGCTACAAAATACTAGGAAAATTTTGTATTGTTCTAATGATCAAAGACTACTTCTGTTTTCATTTGGTTAATAAAGTTTGGCTATTTTTAAAAATCAATAGTTTTGACAACATTACTTGAAAATTTGGCGAAACTTGCTTTAATTTAAAAAGCAAGATATTTGCGTACCCTTGTTGTAACTGTAAGCACCATTACTAGACAGTAGACACTAAATTTATTTTAAAAAAGTTTTGTAATTCATTGAAATTCGGTTAATTTTAAATTTAAGTAATGAAACTTGTCGTATATTGTTTAATTTTAACTTCAGCGTATTGAACATACAGCCGTAGGCATCAATTGAGTCTAGAATGATGTTTTATTGTAGGGTATTCATTGTGTCTTTGCCTACGCCTGTCCCACCGGATATACCTGCAACCAAGGGGACATGACTTGTTGGGAAGGGGAAACAACAGCCCATATTGCTGGTTCCGCTTGTGTCTTTGATGGAGACTGTCCCTTTGGCTACGAATGCCACCAAGGAAAGATGACCTGCTATAAAAGCCAACATGAAGCCGAACAATCCAGCCTAAATGCCAAATTCCAGAACCGACGGTGTATTTTCACGAGTCAGTGTCCTTCGGAGTTTTACTGTGACAGTGGCAGGATGGCGTGTCGGGCTGGGGGACCAAAACACACTGGAGAACACTGCGTTTTACCAGGAAATTGCTCCAAAAACGCAAAATGTGACACATCGCTTCAAGTCTGCGTTATTCCGTGAAGAATTTCGAATGAACTTTACTTTTGAAAGATATACAATCAGAAGAGTTATATATATATACTAAAAACCTTAAAATCATTTTAAATCAATGGGTCGAAATTAATAATAAAATTAAGCATTAAACAGTACTGGATTTTTATATTTTTACTTTAATTTTACCGATCTTTCGTTTAGAACTTCTGTTGAACTTTAAAATACAATCACATCTGTACTGCAGTGCAGATGACTTTGCCTACATTCATTTATTTAATGAAATAAATTTTAATTCTGTACTGTAGGTACATACATACTATACATATAATCTGTGTGAAATCAAACCTGTGTGTATAACCTAGTGACTGCATACAAGAATGAAACTTTAATCACGTTAGCTAGCGCTCTGAGGAAAAAGGTTCCAAACTAAAGCCTGATTCATACTTGTCTGTGGTGTACGGGCTGTCCGAGTAATTGGTTTCATTCGCATTTGTCCGAATGTCCGTACACGTGCGAAACGGCTGTTTAGTGTCTGGTTCTTCGGAATCTAATTGAAATTCAGTTCAACTTCTGTGTGTGTCCGTACGGAACCTACACGCCATTAGCCAACCGTACATAAGCTTTATGGCGACACAGTAACACGTACATACGTACGTACCCGTACATACACATGCCTCCATTAATTTTTGTAAAATTTGTCAAAAAATTCTTGTTACAAGTAACAAATTTTTTGTAATATCGCGCCGCGGACCCAACGAACAAGCTGAACTTATTATATAAGCGTGTGAACTAGGCATTAGAATATATACCTCTACTACGTGTTAAGCCCATTTCACACGATGCAATAGTTGCATGAAACATCGCATGCAATATGATGTTGCATGAAAATTTGCATCGTGTGAAATGGGCTTTAGTATATTTATGGTAGATGATATAATAAAACTAACTTAATGATTTTACATTTATTTAACAGATTAATAGATATTTTTACGTCACTAGTTTTTCTACAGAACAAGCGCTTTCGTAAAATCTGAAATCTGGCTATTTTTCTGATTAAAATGCCTAAACAAACATTAACCAAACTAAGCTTTATTTGTTTATTATTTGCTTATTAATCAAACGAACAGGTTTTCAAATTTACCCAGACTTGAATTTCAAAAATCGAACCACTAAACATTAAAGCAAACATTGCTTTACCATAGACGACGCACTTGGGTGACAGCATTTGGCGAAAAACCTAAGCAACGATGATGTGGTCATTTTTTTGGCTCGGTAAGTGATTATGTGAAGTAAAATAGGCCCCTTAAAGTTCTTAAAGGGATTTACGACAGCTCAACATCGGCCCAGTAGCTCAACGGTAGAGCGGTGGTCTGCAGATCCAGAGATGGGTGGTTCGAATCCCCCCTGCTGGGTCATTCTGATGATGATGCTGTCTTTCTTTCGGTAAGAATCCCCCCTCCCTTTCTTGACAATTATACAAAACAATTCTAAACTTATAATGTCAAAAAGTCAAACTGAATTGAATTAAAAAGCTTAAAGAAACGCGATTAAAAAGTACTGAAATATATACATAAACATAGTATATTGTATTTGCTCTGTTGCTGTGTTTTTGCAGCAGTACATTTCTAATTGTGAAATAAAAAATTTATTTGTCCCGTTCTTAACTATGACTAGATAAGAAAAATGCCCTGCGGGACGCTGGTAGGATAATAGGCAAATTTGCAATATCCATTTATATCATCCATTATATAAGAACTGAAACTGAAGCTGAAAAACGACCTGTTAAAAGTCTGCGAACTAGAGCATTTTGACTGAGCAATAGGCCGACTGCTGCGCCCTATTATTGCGGGCACCACGGTTGCATAATTGGGCCTCTTGGGCTTAGTCTGGGCATGCACAGAATGGTGTTAAAAGTCTCGGCCATTCCGGCTAAATTTTGAGGACCTGGCGCCCCCTCTTAAATATGAGTATTATGTTATCTCAGTTAATTATTAATCATGTGAAGCAAAAAGAACTACCGCTTGCTTGACAATATGCTGCTTAGTGCTTACGCTACATCCTTATTGATCAAAATTCGTAAATTTTGAGAAATTTTCGTCGGGTGCATTTTTGCCCACTTTCGCTCAAATAGATTCGAGGGGGGGAACTGTCCCGCAAATCTAGGAAGTGTCTTGCTTTCTGGGGGGCACCTGTGGTGAGCTGGTGGTGTGCCGAAACGGGAGGGTGTACCCCCCCTGAAATCAAGACACCACCGATTTTGTACTGATGGTGTGCTGAAACGAGGGTACCAATCTCAAATCAAGACATGTCTTGATTCGAGGGTTGAGGGTAAAAATCAAGGCGAAAAAATTAAATCCCCCCTTGAAATCAAGGCGTAAAACAGTTATTTCGGCCGGAGCATTATTCCGGCCGATTAGCTAGAATAAAAAAAAGTGTCGTAGTTTTCCCCATACGTACTCTTCGCAATACACAATAATTCAGACAGGACAGGACCATAATATGCTTATTAAGTATATACTACCTACTTCTGTCGATTAATGGCTCCTGTTGAGCAAGAATGACCTTTTTTTATGTTTGCCCAAAAGGTGGTCGAGTACAGGGTGGTTCCCAGATTCACCTCTTCCTTGTTTTGAAACTATACCAGGCTACGAGTATAGCTCCAAAACAAGGGCATCCTAACTACCTACGGTGAGTGAGTGTAGGTAGTGTATGCTTTTAAATTTAATTTAGGGCAGAGTTTGGGGCCTCAAGAAAGACCTAACATCACTAACCGATTTTGCCCGCAATAATAGGGCGCAGCAGTCGGCCTATTGCTCAGTCAAAATGCTCTAGTTTGCAGACTTTTAACAGGTCGTTTTTCAGCTTCAGTTTCGGTTCTTATATAATGGATGATATAAATGGATATTGCAAATTTGCCTATTATCCTACCAGCGTCCCGCAGGGCATTTTTCTTATCTAGTTTTCATAATTTTTTGGCTTCAGAAATTAAAAGTAGGTTTATAATGAAAAGTGCACAGTCATTAAAATTTTTTGCTTTGAAAAGAATTATCCGAGGAATGCGTAAAAACAGTCAACACGGTCAGACTGGCTTCTTGAGTAAACGACTAATATCAACTCTGAACTGAAGCCAACGATGTGCGACTCCGTGATACAGCTTTCGCTTGGAGAGATTGGTGGCTGCAAGGCCACACGGAGACACATTTTACTCCGCAAGGGCCTATTTCTTACCGGATTAAACGAACTGGACTTATTTTAGTCCGAGGTTTGGAGTGTCAAATCGGGTTAAACGGACTAAACATGTTAAAATAAGTCAGCGGCTTAATTTTAGTCTCACCCCATTCCAAAACTGTCACTGTGCTGGACTATACGGTTATAACATGCACGCTTGTCATTAGCGTGCGTAGTTAAATCCGTTTAGTCCTACTAAAAAGCAGCACTAAAAGTTAAGTCCCTTTAATCCGATTGTTTTGAAAATGCATTTTTAAGCTTAATTTTTAAACCCTTTAGTCCTATTGATTGTTTTTTAAGATTGCGAAATTTTAAATTTAAAATTTTATACTAAGATTTTTTCAACAGCGAAAATTGCAGCCCGAGGTGCAGCGCCCCCCGGCCGCGGCTCAATACGCAGTCCCCCATCGGCCGCAGCTCACGGCGAAGCCCGCCCCCTCCGGCCGCAGCTCAAAGTGCACCTTTCCTACGGCGCACATAGCTGAAGGTGCAGCTCCCCCCAACCGAAGGTCAAGATGCAGTACCCCTCACCCCCCCTCCCCGGCGCAGCTCAAGGTACAGCCCCCCCCCGAGTTCTCTTGCTTTTTTACATTCTAAAAAAAGTACCTACGTGATAGGAAAAGCACGCACTCTCCTTATTATGCC
The DNA here is from genome assembly GCA_030248245.1 of Trissonchulus sp. WLG1_4. NCBI lineage: Eukaryota > Metazoa > Nematoda > Enoplea > Enoplida > Ironidae > Trissonchulus > Trissonchulus sp. WLG1_4. The sequence continues at coordinate 4,548 of JASANF010020680.1, read as the reverse complement.
CTATTATGGGAATGGTGAATTGCAAATCTGAAACCGATTTCAGTCTAGTTGATTTTTTAGGAATATTAGCTTCAAATTGCATATTTTTGAGCTCAACGACTGAAAAATTTAGTATTCAGTTGTGTTATAACTGTTTCATACCCACAGGATCATGGAAATACCACATGATGAACTACCATATCTGGGGCTACGCAACTTGACTAGTTTATTCTAGTGACATGATCTTGGAACTTTTTTTCAGGAGAATTGATCGCATTGAGCCATCAATTTTTAGTCCTACTGCCACACAGTGAAGCCTATGCTTAATTGAGCAATGTGCAAATTTAAATTTTTTTATCGCAAAAGTAGTATTTTTTAAGGCCATATGGAATTCGAACCCGACTCCAGCAGTCCGGTTTTTGTGCATCAGACACAGCGGATAATGTACCTAGTTTACCTACCTATTTCTAGCATTCAACTATGGCAGGCGCACCGTTGCTGTGTTGATACTCTACGGTGAGGTTTTTCAAAAACGGTGCGACCATTAATCGACTGATTATCTTTTGTTCACCATTCATTTCTCTATTGAATGATGGTTTCGCGATGTCTTTACGAAGCACGTAGGTCGAGCAATGGCCAAAAAACTAGAAGGTGCCAGATTGAGCTTGCCTAGAGAGAGATACTCTGGGCATTCAAGGGTCAAAGCACCTCACGTGCGGAGTGTGTTTTACACTTCCGCCTCCATCAAATCGTATCCGTTACCTACATTTTACCTACATATTATTAATTGCCTTGCGGGCTTGCTTCTGTTAATGGACTTGCTTCGCAATTTCCGGGGTCTGGGTAAAATCCAACCCCAGCCCCAGCCCCGGCCCCAGCCCCGGCCCCAGCCCCAAGTGGGTAAAACCGAGCCCCAGCCCCAACTGGGTAAAATCCAGCCCCAGCCCCAGCCCCAACTGGGCAAAATCCAGCCCCAGCCCCAAATGGGTAAAATCCAGCCCCAGCCCCAAATGGGTAAAATCCAGCCCCAACCCCAAATTGGTAAAATCCAGCCCCAGCCCCAACTGGGTAAAATCCAGCCCCAGCCTCAAATGGGTAAAACCCAGCCCGGCCCAAAATGGGTAAAACCCAGCCCCAACTGGGTAAAATCCACCCAAGCCCCAACTAGGTAATTTCCAGCTCCAGCCCTGGGACCAGCCCCAGCCTACGACAGCCCCAGCCCCGGCCCCCGGTTGGCAAAACCCATCACCGCAATCAAATAGGCAAACCTTTGATACAACTTCAACTGTTACCGCAAGGCCGAAAAAGTTTTTGAAGCATAATTAGTCACTGGTACGAAACTGTATATTATCTGAAGTCGTACTCAAAATTAAAACAATGCACTTTATCATACTAATTTAAATTTTCAAACACCAAACTTCAATCTCAGTTATGCACATTTTCAACAATTTTTATGGCTCTGTTCCGTCAAATTTTATTTCTATAAATTCCACAAGCTTGTCCACCATCTTCTAGTAACATTTTGCGTAAACTTTAATCTGTTTTCTGCCGATAAATTTCAGATAAATGCCGAATTTTAGATAAATTTCAGTAACCTTTATGCAGTCCTTGCAGTTCAATACCTGCTTTGTTTCGATCGAATTTATGTACATATCTAATGCTAAGTTTTCCTAATAATTTTGAATTTTTTCTGTACCTTTCAACAACACCAATAGATACCTCCAGAAAAAATATTGCATGTTATGTATGCTTCAAAAATGTTTTCGGCCTAAAGGAGATTCGGCCTACATACAGTACTGTGCAAAAACAGTTCCCTATTGGTAGGCGTACGACGAGCTTCATCCGTTGCGAAAAGTGACTAAGGTTGGTCGGAAAGTGACGAACCATATTTTTTAAAGTGCTCCAAAACACATTTCAATGTAAAAAAGTGAAAAATTGAAAATTTTTTCTTCGTCATTCGCGAAGCTTCGTCACTTTTCGCGAAGGATGAAGCTCGTCGTACGCCGACGATCACGGATTTTTTCTACGCACAGTCATGTTGCAGTGACACGACCAGTTAAAGCCTTGTATCATAGGGCCTATTCCTTTACCGGATTAAAAGGACTGGACTTATTTTAGTCCGAGGTTTAGGAACGACAAATAGGACTAAACGGACTAAACGGTTTAAAATAAGTCAGCGGTTAAATTTTAGTCCGAACCCATTCCTAAACTACCACTGGACTAAACGGATTTAACATGCACGCTTAACATTAGCGTGCGTAGTTAAGTCCACTTAGTCCGATTAAAAAGCAGCGCGCTAAAAGTTAAGTCCGTTTAATCCGGAGGTTTTGGAATGGCATTTTTAAGCGGAACTTTTAAACCGTTTAGTCCGATTATAATTAACCCTTTAATCCGGTAATGGAATGGGCCCATAGTTTCGCCTATTTGAACGCGGTGCTGGGTTTCGCCAACTGGGGGCTAGGGCTGGGGCCAGGGCTGGAAATTACCTGCGTAGTTGGGGCTGAAGCTGGATTTTACCCATTTTGGGCTGGGGCTGGATTTTACCCATTTTGGGCTGGGGCTGGATTTTACCCATTTTTTGCTGGGGCTGAATTTTACCCAGTTGGGGCTGGGGCTTGATTGTATCCATTTGGGGCTGAGGCTGGATTTTACCCATTTTGGGCTGGGGCTGGATTTTACCCAGTTGGGGCTGGGGCTGGGTTTTACCCAACATGGGGCTGTATTTTACCCACTGTTACATTTGGAACTGGCGCTGGGGCCGGGCTGGGGCTGGATTTTACCAACACCCAATTTCCGCCGTTACGGTAAAAAAATCAACAAACATGTGGGAAATATCAAAATTTATTAAACTAACACTGGCTTGCACCAAACTGTCGAGTCGACACATTTTCGGTGAAGCGGACACCCGTGAAAAAAAGTTCAATCGTTGCGAGAATAAAAAAACTACCACCGGCTATGGTGGTTTTTAAAAAAAAAAGGCGGCGTTATAGGTAGATTTATAAATTTGCTGTGAGCTGAAAAAAAAAAAAAAAAAAGGTGTTACAACTTGACTAGGATTTAAAAATGTGGATTTTTAACGCAAAAAAATGAGAAAAAATCAGAAATAACGATGGTAATAACGTATATACATTGTACGTCATGTGACTGCCACTACGTATATCCATGAAGACATTGAAATTAGAAAGTACACATATGAAGCAACAAACCACCTAATTCAAATTACGTTCACCATAGTATCAAATTTAAAAAAACGAAAAATAACACGCAATTTCACAACTAAACAAGTAAATCTGACTTGCAAATTCTTGCACATAATATCTACACAGGTTTTATTGCTTCTAACAACTCTACTCAGAATTTAGTGAACTTCACCATTTTCACAAAATGCGTTAAAAATGAGGTTTTTTTCAAATTTCTCAGCGAAGCCACAACCGTTCAGTACGAAAATAGGAGAAAAGTTATGGCATGAGAAACCACATTGATAAAACCCATGATAATGAAAAACGGTTCGGCAGATGTTGAGAAAAGTTGGCTGAAAAAAGTAAAAAGAGACGCGAAGTTTTTTGAAATTTCTTAAGATTTATACTTAACTTAACTTAATTTAAACTCAATCAATAAACTTGCTTTTTGCACCAATTATGGGGTTTTGCCATTACCATTAGTGTACAAAATTAGGAGCTTCGGCGTTGACGTAAAACGAAGTTATTTTCCGATTTGTACAGTAAAAAGTCGCATTCAGATGATCTTATCCTGTTATAGGTTTGGCGCTATCGCGCCAAACCTGATTTGATCCTGATTACTTGATGATATATGTAGGGAATAGGTAGGGACTATGCACTGGTACTAAGAATTAGAAAATAATATATTTTAATAATCAAAAATTGAAACTGATGAACGTACATATATTGTGGGGACAAAAGCTACCTTTTCTTCCAAATACTCAATTCGTAAGACTAAAACGAGCTTCATCCCTTCAGTTGAAAAATCTTTTTTAGGCTTTTCTTATTTTATGCAAAACGATATGCTGATAAATTAATTAATGCATGCTAATAAATTTTTATCAGTTATGCTGATAAATGTTTTTTGCCCATTGAGCCATTGAACGTTTTTGTGCACTGTGTCATTATATATAACTTAATCCTTTTTTTATATACCAATTTAAGGTCTATTGCCATTATTATGTCACTCTCAGGGGGATCTACCGGACATGATTAACCAATGGACGAACGGTTAAAAAAATTGGGTGAGCCAGAGCAGCCCAAGCTGCCCAACAATGGCAGGCCCAGGCTCAGAATCAATGGCAAAGCTGGCAAAATCAGGCACAAACTTGGCAAAACCAGAACTGGCAAGGGATTAGCAATGGGTTTGGCAATAGTGGTTTTGGCATGAATGGTTTTGGTAATGGTCAAAATGTTTACGGTGTTAGTATCAGTTGCGATTAAACAGAGTTCCGCATTTGCCAATACGGAGGAGTCTGCACTAAGGCTCCGCGAAGTTTGGCTGGTGCCAGATCGTTCAGTAAGGGTTGGTTGATGGATCACTTATTCTCGAATGCTTTGATTTTCAAAG
>JASANF010020679.1:0-12101 GCA_030248245.1 Trissonchulus sp. WLG1_4 | reverse complement strand
TAACCGTGGTTCCCGCAATAATCGGGCGCAGCAAGCGGCCTAGTGCTGAGTCAAAATGGTCTAGTTTTAATTATTTTCACAGGTCATTTTTCGGCTTCAGGCACATTGAAAACTAAAGCAAACGTTCGTTGACCTATTCGGCCTCTTGCTATTAGCAACCATAGGGTAATTTCTCTGTTGTAGTGTACACTGTATGTATTTTGTGGGTCGGATTGGTTAAGGCGTATCCACTTTGTTTCGGCGACAAATTAAATAAACTTTACTGAATAAGTTCGAAAGTGTACTGTAGTTGTCTTCTGTGTTGTATATACAGTTATATATTAGCAGATGTCAAAAGATTTTAAACTATTTTTTTCTATTTTGCGAAAGTGGATGTACATATATAATAAGATAATAATCATCAAAAACATCACAAATCATTGATGGCGTAGCTTAGAAATTCATAACCACTGAACTATATACGTAGTGGTTGTTTCACCTGCCGTTTTTTACAAAAAGTACACTAAATTTCAGCTAACTTTTTATTAAAAATTTCTTAAAATTTTTCAAAATCCATTAAATATGTCGGGCTTGGGCAACACTTGGGCAAGAAAGTTTCTCAAATTGAAAATATGATAAACTGGCGACTCTACCTACTATAATCAAACCAAAACTGAAGTGTACAAAAATTAGGCCTGTCCATGATCGCTTCTTACTAAATTTTTAACCACAAACGTGGCCACAGTGAGTACATTTGTCTTCTTTGAGCAGAAGGAAGAAAAGACTGAAGAATCCAATCACAAAGTAAAGCAATATTGCCAACACGATTCCAATGGTTGACGTCTGTCTGACAATTTGACCGGAATTGCAATGAGGACAGACATCTATAAATATAACAAGTAATAAAGGCAGTAAGTAATAAGTAAATAAATAACTAATAACAAGTAAGCAAGGCAAAAAGTCAAGTATAATAATACATAGTAAAGATAAAGCAGTCATGAAAAGGCGCATGCTTTGACACAGAAGACAGAAGACACATTCCAATAGAATAACAATCAAATGAAACAATCTAGGTATTTCTGATTTTCAAGTCAAGTAATTAAATTAAGCTTTTAACTAAAAAACTAGTTGTAGCTGAAGTGAGCGAAATGTATGTTCTATAAACTAAAACTTTTAATCAAATTGTGGGGTTTGGAACGCAACAACAGTCATTGTCTCATCTTTTAACGATAGTAAAGAGACTAAAAAAAAGAGGCGAAAACGCTTTGTTAATTTATATTTGTATCAAAATTACCTAATAAATTTAACATTAACATTTACCTAACAAATATAACATAAACAATTACGTTATAAAGTTAACTGTGTATACGGAGTTTTTTCTAAAAATTGTCAGTGCAATACTGCAGCTTAAAATGGTCGCGGGACGCGGTATGTTTATGAATGATAAGTGCTGTATTACACCCATTTTATTATTCAGAATTCATACTGTGTACCTGCCATTTCTATGAGAAACTGAGCAAAGTTTAGAAAATACAGTGATTTATTACAGAAAACTCACTTCCAGTCACGATCACTGTGTGTTGAACATGCTGGGGTTGTTGTGGTGCTCCGGCTGGCGGAGGGTTCCATTTTTGTTCGTAGCCCGGCGGTGCTTGCGGATAAGGCGCCGGTTGAGGGGGATAGGGATTAGTCTGAGGCGCCGCGGGATAAGGAGGCGGAGCGGCACTTTGTCCTTCCATAACATGCGCTAAAACACAGCAGAATATAGTTTAAAGGTACTGTGCAGAAAAGACTTAACTTTTAGGGTACGACGAACTTTACCCTTTACGAAAATTGATGAAGATTGCATGAAAGTGACGAACAAAAATTTTCGTTTAAGACTAGTCCGGAACCTAATTTCAACAACGTATCAAAATGGAAAATTAAGTTTCACAAAAAAATTTTTGTTTGTCATACCTATTTTGGCCAACCTTGGTCACTTTTCGCGAACGACAATTCTTGTCGTACTCCGAGGAAACGAAAAGTTTTCTGCGCAACACTATTAAAGCGTCAACTCTATCATTTTTTGTGACTTTTCCCACCAAGCTTGCAGGTTGTGCTGATCGCGCTGAGTGCTTAGGCAGAAAGCTTTCATTAGACACATTCTATTTCAACAAATTATATTTTTCTGAGAGAATTAATCCCTTATTTTATAAAAATGGTCGATTTTGTATAATATGCTAATGAAAATGCTTTTGCTGTTTTTGTGGTCCTATTATACATGGTTATGGTTTTGTTAGGTTTTCGGAGTATAATTTCGTAAATAGTTTGCACTCATGAACGTTTTTGCTGTAATATTTGCTTCAAGTTTCAACAACATAGTTAGCAGGAACTTTCTGTGCATGACTCACATTTGATAACCAAATGGTTACATACTACAGTTTGACCAAAACTGTAACTGTTTGCTTACAAAAAACAAGCCATAAAAACTTTAATGAATACAAAATCTCTACCTAAACTGAAAAATCAGTTAAAATTTTGTCAACGCTGCTCACAACCAAGTAAGTAACCATGACAGTTGAACAATTAAGCTTAAATTCAGCTTATTTCCTTGACAGAAATTTCCCCATGCAAGGCTATAAAAATTTCCGGTGAGGTATTTTCTATAAACAAATTTACCGCAAAAAAATCTTAACCCAAAAAAGTCATATCGCACGCAATTCACTTAAAAGACCACAAAAATTTTAAATTCACCGCAAAAATTATGACCAAAAAATCACTCAGGGCCAAAGTCTCATCAAGCATTTGTCAGTAATAGTTTTACTTTTATACGGTTTTTAGAAAAATTTTTCCATCTATACGGTTCTTTAAAAAGTTAGTAAAAGTCACTTCAATCGGCCCTAGAACAAGTACAGGTACACAGATTATGGGATTAGTACATAATGGCAATAATGGTTAAATTTCAATTGCGAATGCGGATGTGATTGTGCTTTAATGCCGTCTGTGAGCTAGATTTAAAAATTTTGCTCTATCAAAAAGAAAAAGAACAAATGCACAACACTAAACGAAATGCAACTCAAATGAAAGAAACATAATTAACTTTCAAACAACTTAAGTGCAAGACGCAAGACTGACAAACTTGCTTAAAGTCAGTTTAGAGAATAAAGCTTGTTCTGTACTTATCAAAAAGCGTTCGCTTATCAAAAAGTACAAAAGCCCACACTATACGCAGCTGAACAATAAGGCATCTTGTTACAGGCTAAGAAACTGGAAAGTTGATAAGCCTAGTCAGCAATCGCCGTGCCTTTGTTTGATGTTGAAAACTGTGCGTTTATGTAAAATCATAATGTATGAAAATTGTAATAGTTTTGTTTGTTATCATACTTAGATTCTGGATCATAGATTATAGCTGTGGACAGTATGTAGACGTCAATGCATAAAAAATACGCTAAATGTTTTGTGAATAATGCTAGTTTTACAACACATTACGGTACAGGTACGTACGTTGCGTTTAGGTCTGGGTCCAGGAGTTACCCCAAGTTTTAAAGTGTGTATGAGAAGGCTGGTACTCTCCACAACGTAAAGTTTTGAAAATCATGCTGTAGAGCACATGCGTTGCATGGTGACTTTTGACGCTATTGGCGTTTGCAGTGCAGGCTTTGTAAACTTTGCACGTCTGACGTCAATTTCTGGGTGGGGGGGCCGGGGGGGGGGGAAAAGAGAAGGAGAGGCGAAGGAAAGAAAACAAAAACGACAAAAAAAAAAAATCGAGTAACAATATATATTGGTTATGCACATAATATGCATTTTCATAAAAATGACCGAAGTTAATTTGTTCAAGGTGATTCATGATTCATGAATCGAAGTAGTACAAGGTGATTCATGGTACTAGGAACGTTTATTCATGAAAAAACCATTATGGCAACGATGAGTTTAACTTTTTGTGAGCGGTATAGTACAAACTACAAATTGTCTTCGATAAGAAATTAATTTACTTAACAATTTTGTAAACATTGCACCGAGAGGCTTATGAACGCAAGGAGTTTCGAGTGTGAAACGGACAAATAAAAAGTTTGTCAAAACTCAAAAGCCCTTTGGCGCAGAGAATAACGCCTAACTCTTAGCTAGGTTTTGCGGATCGGACGCCTGGAAATCCAGCAATAGACAGGTATGTTTCACTACAGGCGTCGGTCGGGATTACAAAGCCATTGAAAGCGCAACTACGTCCCTAACTACAATCCGGATCACTTCTTTAATAGCTCTAACGACAACAGCAAAATTGAAAGCGATTTACAGACACTGAAAAGCAACAAAGTATAAACCAGTGAACTAGTGGACAGAATTTAGAATATTGGTAATGTAATTTTGTAAAGAAAATATAATATATATGTACATAAATAAAGAATAAAGGTTAATTAAGAAAGTTACAACCATTATAAAAAAAGGGAAGAATGAGTCCAACAAACATAACGGGTGCGCCTCAGAAACGGTCCCTAATTAGCCCGCGCGACACGTGCTTCTTTGCAGAATAAAAAGCACGTCGGCATTTCTTGCCGGTCAAACCAAGTCTGACAATCAAAAAAGCTCAAGTGTTGATATAAATAATACCTAGTATTTATAAATTGGTACAAATATGACTTGGTATAAATAATAAATACTATAATCTACATAACTGCACTGAAGGTTTGAACTCTCGCTGTGCAATCGTGCAACGTGATAGAACCAGCAAATTAGGTATGACGTCATAAAGTGCTCACTTACATGTACTTAATTTGTGCGCTGTACTAAGCTGATTGAACACTGTCCTTAAACACTGGGTATTTGCTACTATTTCTCCTTGTGCAGTGTGCAAAACAATTTAATCAAAGCATGACTTTATTAATATGAAAGTATGTTAATTACTATGTAACTGTAGGTAGTTTAGTCCACAAAAACACAAGCATTCCAAAATCCGCTTGTATTTCTTTTTTCATGTCATTTCAATAATCTTTACTGATCAAAATGTATTGTTTTTTACAGTGTCAAAACTTTTAGAATACTCTTTGCTGAATAATTAAACCGGACTGTATGTATGACAACTGTCGCTTGGTTACTGGTTACCACTAACTCGTCTGTCACTGGTATCAGTAGCCCTAAGCTGTGCTTCACACGCATGGACAAAACTCATAACGGTAAGAACTCATTACATTTGTCTAAACGAATGATTATTTTTGAAGTAACAGTATAAAAAACCTTAACACATCTGATTTGAGTTGAAATTGAAAGTCATGTATTATTTTGGCATTTTAAAGTACTTTACGTTACGTTCTTTACCTGCAATTTTTTACACTTTTTTACATTTTGGTGCTCCCTTGTAGTCGTGGCCAATAAACAAAAGTAGCTATGAAAAGTAACATATATATTCACATTAAATAAGTACAAATCCTTCTGATTTTTGCTTTCTCATTTATCTTTCGGTAATAATTGTTATGTGTTATAATTGTTTTAAGTATTCCAATAGCCTCTTCAACGCTACCTCCAGAGACGACAACTTTTTAGATTTCTCATACATTTTCGGAATCTCACACTTTTAGTCACTATGTCATATGATTATGACCACGACCATCAGAAAGAAGCTTGGGCAACTGGCACGGTACAACTACAGTTTTTTCTAGTTAAAAGCTTAATTCATCCTTGGTTGAAAATCAGAAAAGACCTAGATTGTTTCATTTGATTGTTATTCTATTGGATTTCAATATTCGGTCATGCCACTCGGATGTATTTCTGTGTCAAAGCATGCGCCTTTTCATGACTGCTTTATCTTTACTATGTATTATTACACTTGACTTTTTGCCTTGCTTACTTGTTATTAGTTATTTATTTACTTGTTACTTACTCCTTTATTACTTGTTATATTTATAGATGTCTGTCCTCATTGCAATTCCGGTAGGATTGTCAGACAGACGTCAACCATTGGAATCGTGTTGGCAATATTGCTTTACTTGTGATTGGATTCTTCAGTCTTTTCTTCCTTCTGCTCAAAGAAGACAGATGTACTTATCACTGTGGCCACGTTTGTGGTTAAAAATTTAGTAAGAAGCGATCATGGACAGGCCTAATTTTTCGCTAAACTTAAGTTTCGTTTGATTATAGTCGTCCAGTTTATCATATTTTCAATTTGAGAAACTTTCTTGCCCAAGGTGTTGCCCAAGCCCAACATATTTAATGGATTTTGAAAATTTTTAAGAAATTTTTAATAAAATGTTAGCTGAAATTTAGTGTACTTTTTGTGAAAAACGGCAGATGAAACAACCACTACGTATATAGTTCAGTGAGTATGAATTTCTAAGCTCCACCATCAATGATTTCTAATGTTTTTGATGATTATTATTTTATTATACATGCACATCCACTTTAGCAAAATAGAAAAAAATAGTTTAAAATCTTTTGACATCTGCTAATATATAACTGTATATACAACACAGAAGACAACTACAGGACACTTTCGAACTTATTCAGTAAAGTTTATTTAATTTGTCACCGAAACAAAGTGGATACGCCTTAACCAATCCGACCCACAAAATACAGTGTACACTAGATAAGAAAAATGCCCTACGGGTCGCTAATAGCATAATAGGCCGATAGGTTAACTAACGTTTGCTTTAGTTTTCAATGTGCCTGAAGCCGAAAAATGACCTGCTAAAAGTATGAAAACTAGACCATTTTGACTCAGCACTAGGCCGCTTGCTGCGCCCTATTATTGCGGGAACCACGGTTATTTTACTAGCTTCTGGATAAAACGATGTCACTTTACACGGACCGCTCCGCACAGCTTGAGTTTTCAGTATACATCAGTTTGGTTTGATAGCCTATGTCCATTCAGCTATCAACATAATAAGGGTCGATTTATACTAACAGCCGTATGTCCGTTCCGCCGACAAAAAGACGAAATAATGGACGTCACAGTCTGACAGGCGCTGGCTGATCCACTGCACTACGCTGCTAGTGACGTCATTTTGCAGGTTGAACGGACATACGGATAAAAGTATGAATCGCGAAAAAGGCATATGTTTTAAATCAGCCGTTGGCCAGTTGCCACTTGCCATGTATAAAGCCAACCAAACAGTCCAACCCCACAGGGTCGGTAAAGCCCGGTTCACTTGTCCTGAAGAACATAGGGACAGTCACAAGGACAATTTTCGGTGCGCTGGTGTGAAGCATTGACTGAACCGTTTCACCTAAATTGTTGCATATAAACTAGATTGACTTTGACTTTCTTGTTTCTTCAAGCAAAAATGTGGCTTACAAAAATACAAATGTGGTAAAATGTGTATTTAGTTATAGCTTAAGGACAAAACGATAGGGGCAACGATAGGCGATTATGAAACAAGATTAACAGGTAGGTACACTGTTTTGTAGGAAGGTAACAGGGGTCCGTGCAGCGAGTTAACCATGAGGGGCTGTCCTTTCGGACAGGTTTGGCCTTCACCTTACCTTATCTCATGCAACGACTCCACCTTACGTAATAACGTCAACATGTCCTGCTACGTAGTACGTAACGGGGCACATCATTACGGACAAGCACGAATTGAGTTAAGACTCAGAACCGATGGTTCCCGCAATAATAGGGCGCAGCAAGCGGCCTAGTGCTGAGTCAAAATGGTCTAGTTGTCATACTTTTAGCAGGTCATTTTTCGGCTTCAGGCACATTGAAAACTAAAGCAAACGTTAGTTAACCTATCGGCCTATTATGCTATTAGCGACCCGTAGGGCATTTTTGAGATGTTTTTGATGATTATTATTTTATTATACATGCACATCCACTTTAGCAAAATAGAAAAAAATAGTTTAAAATCTTTTGACATCTGCTAATATATAACTGTATATACAACACAGAAGACAACTACAGGACACTTTCGAACTTATTCAGTAAAGTTTATTTAATTTGTCACCGAAACAAAGTGGATACGCCTTAACCAATCCGACCCACAAAATACAGTGTACACTAGATAAGAAAAATGCCCTACGGGTCGCTAATAGCATAATAGGCCGATAGGTTAACTAACGTTTGCTTTAGTTTTCAATGTGCCTGAAGCCGAAAAATGACCTGCTAAAAGTATGAAAACTAGACCATTTTGACTCAGCACTAGGCCGCTTGCTGCGCCCTATTATTGCGGGAACCACGGTTATTTTACTAGCTTCTGGATAAAACGATGTCACTTTACACGGACCGCTCCACACAGCTTGAGTTTTCAGTATACATCAGTTTGGTTTGATAGCCTATGTCCATTCAGCTATCAACATAATAAGGGTCGATTTATACTAACAGCCGTATGTCCGTTCCGCCGACAAAAAGACGAAATAATGGACGTCACAGTCTGACAGGCGCTGGCTGATCCACTGCACTACGCTGCTAGTGACGTCATTTTGCAGGTTGAACGGACATACGGATAAAAGTATGAATCGCGAAAAAGGCATATGTTTTAAATCAGCCGTTGGCCAGTTGCCACTTGCCATGTATAAAGCCAACCAAACAGTCCAACCCCACAGGGTCGGTAAAGCCCGGTTCACTTGTCCTGAAGAACATAGGGACAGTCACAAGGACAATTTTCGGTGCGCTGGTGTGAAGCATTGACTGAACCGTTTCACCTAAATTGTTGCATATAAACTAGATTGACTTTGACTTTCTTGTTTCTTCAAGCAAAAATGTGGCTTACAAAAATACAAATGTGGTAAAATGTGTATTTAGTTATAGCTTAAGGACAAAACGATAGGGGCAACGATAGGCGATTATGAAACAAGATTAACAGGTAGGTACACTGTTTTGTAGGAAGGTAACAGGGGTCCGTGCAGCGAGTTAACCATGAGGGGCTGTCCTTTCGGACAGGTTTGGCCTTCACCTTACCTTATCTCATGCAACGACTCCACCTTACGTAATAACGTCAACATGTCCTGCTACGTAGTACGTAACGGGGCACATCATTACGGACAAGCACGAATTGAGTTAAGACTCAGAACCGATGGTTCCCGCAATAATAGGGCGCAGCAAGCGGCCTAGTGCTGAGTCAAAATGGTCTAGTTGTCATACTTTTAGCAGGTCATTTTTCGGCTTCAGGCACATTGAAAACTAAAGCAAACGTTAGTTAACCTATCGGCCTATTATGCTATTAGCGACCCGTAGGGCATTTTTGAGATGTTTTTGATGATTATTATTTTATTATACATGCACATCCACTTTAGCAAAATAGAAAAAAATAGTTTAAAATCTTTTGACATCTGCTAATATATAACTGTATATACAACACAGAAGACAACTACAGGACACTTTCGAACTTATTCAGTAAAGTTTATTTAATTTGTCGCCGAAACAAAGTGGATACGCCTTAACCAATCCGACCCACAAAATACATACAGTGTACATTCATATGGAACTACAGTATTTAGTTGCCCTATAATATTTACCTATTTATTTTTGATATATGTTATTCCGATTTTGTCATTAATATATATTTATAAGTAAATAAAGGAATGATATTGATTATCTAGCTAGCTATTGTTTTGTTTTGACTTGACACCGACTATATACATATATACATACATAGCGACAAGTTAGAAAGTGACAAAACAAGTTGAAATACATACCTAGGTGAATCCTTAACTAACAACATACCATAAAGTAAGGTCCGCCCATCCTGTCATTCAATACTGGTCACTGGTCAGTAAAATATCAACCATGAGTAATCTGGGTAGGTTATCAGTTACCACACTAGGCAGAACGTAATATTGCCTAAGCGGGTTTCCATATGAACCTCTTCGGTACGGTACATGCAAATTCACCTTTAACTTTTACGCAGAGTAAATAATAGAGAAGAGTATGACACACTCTTCCCTATCCTAGCTAATCGCCTGGGACGATGCTCTGGCCGAAATAGCCCTTTTACGCCTTAATTTCAGCAGGCGGGTACCTCCCCTCCTCGAATCAAGACATGCTTGGATTCCAGGGGAGGGAAACCCCGCCTCGTTTCAGCACACTTACCACGGTCGTATCTTGATTTCAGGGGCGGGGGGGGGGGGTAGTCCCGCCCTTGTGTCAGCACACTACCAGCACAAAATTATACATACAGTACGTAGTGTCTTGATTGATGTCATACTCTTCCCTATTATGTACTCTAGCTTTCACTTAGTTTTACTTTAAAAAATGCCGCGTTATCTGTTCCATTGGAACAGTGAATAATTTGAAATCTCTCTCGACCTCATACATAGTTTGAAGTATTCAAGTCAACTTTACAAGTGTGTTTGATATAAAAACTGGCTACTCGGAAGACGTACTTGTTACCCCACAATTCTCCTCATGCAATGTCTACTAAGTCGCTTGCAAACACGTGAAACAGGTTGTATCATCAGTGTCAAATCAAACACCAAGGTGCAACACGTACGTATATAATAAGTAGTCACATGACACATTTTAAACGAATCCGAACACCTTAAATTTCACGTGATTATTCACGCCAATTTAAAACAGCGCAAATAAATAATCACTTTAAAAGACCAGTACACATTAACAAACAAATTAAGCCAATCGCAATGAAAAGTGTAATTTGATTGGCTGGACGAATAGGCAAGCTCCGCCTACCTGACATGAACAAGCAGTGAAACAGGGTGACAGCAAAGTAGCTTATAGTTTATTTGTGTAAATAAATTCAATTACATAGTTTGAAGCCTACATGCACGTATTCAAGTGAAATTTATATACTTCCATTGCATTTAAAGAAATTTCAGCTGCTTCACTATCACCGGAGATGAAAGGTATAAATAATGCGTTTAGCACTCTCCTTCCAGATCCGGAGTAGTATAGTGGTAAGTATCTCCGCCTGTCACGCGGAAGACCGGGGTTCGATTCCCCGCTCCGGAGTAAGATTTTTATTTTTTCAAAAATGTTTTTTGGAAAGAAAAGCACGTAAATACTATATACTACCTGACTAACTAAAGCCCGCCATTTTGCTAGAGTATGAGTGTAATCCGTCCCATTTCGTGAATAAAAATGTCATGCCTTGTCTTCACTGTAATGCCCTACGAAACGGTTGGCAACTTGGCATGCTATGAAGGCTGCCAGTTAGACCCAATTAAACTGCCAAACACGTTAATCTATATCGTTGCTTACGTTGAATATTATCATTAACATCATAAATGATGTCACACACATACAACCGTGGGGGTGAATGGAAAGGACAGAAAAACCGCTTGTGACAATTGCGTTTCAGGGTAGGGGTGCGAGGGGGGGGGCCGGTTTCCAACGTCTGCTGAAAAGAGTTCTTTTTAATACCTATGTTTATTCTGTCATTCTGATTTATCAAATCGAAAAATACCTACATGCTACATTTTCAAAAACTGTCATTTGTACCCACTTTCTCAGATATTTTTCAGTTCAGATTCAAGAACCGTCTTCTCACACACTCAGGGCCTATTCCTTTACCGGATTAAACGGACTGGACTTATTTTAGTCCGAGGTTTTGGAATGGCAAGTCGGACTAAACGGACTAAACGGTTTAAAATAAGTCAGCGGCTTAATTTTAGTCCGAACCCATTCCTAAACTACCACCGGATTAAACTTTTTAGTCCGATCCCATTCCTAAACTACCACCGGATTAAACTCTCAGCTGGACTAAAATTAGTCCGATTAAAAAAATTTCCGTTCCTAAACCGGATTTAAATAAGTCCCTTTAGTCCACTCGCTGCATTTTACATGGAGTTTTAGTCCGCGTTCTGTTACGCGGATTAAACGGACTTAACTTCCCGGTACCCCCCAATTATTCACTTGCTACTTATGACTATCTTAACCGATTTGGACGATCTATATATCAAATTGTAGATGAATAATTGGGCTATTTTATGGTGTATTTCAAGTATCCGTTTTAAAAACGTATTCCAAAAAATCTTCGTCAAAATTGCTTTTTTTGGTCAATTTTTAACAAATTCTTGTCAAAAATCTAAAATTTTTTAAACAAAGGGTTTCTAAAAAGCTTTTGGATATTATTTAATTTTAAACAAAAATTTCAAAAAAATTATTTAATTTGAATTAATTTAAGTAAGTCGGATTCAAAATCCAACCAGGCGCGGTGAAGGCGAACGCTTTAACCACTCGGCTACGCCCGCCTGAACGGTAA
>JASANF010020676.1:0-16994 GCA_030248245.1 Trissonchulus sp. WLG1_4 | reverse complement strand
CCACAATCTACATTTCTAAACTAAACCGTCTCACGAAGTGGGGGGAGTCACTCCACCCAACCTGAAAAATTTCAAAATCTGCCACTGATATGATTTTAAGTGTATACAAGCACGTTTTGCGAGTAAAGTTAAATTAATTTTGGATAGAAATCGTTGCGATATACTTGCAGTGCTGAGGATATTCTTCGAATATAAAACGCGGCAGCTAAATTTATTAAAGCCAACAACTTTGAACTTTGAACTTATCCCATTGACTCTGGATGTTTTCTGTCCAGGCAGCCAGACGCTGACACCTAGTTGTTTAACCATTGCTCTAGCTATGTGCATCGTCAACAAAGTGTTGCTTAAAGTTGTTTTTTAATGCAAATGTTATTTCAGAATTGCACAAAAGCTGTGAATTCTGGGGGTTGCCGCCGCCAGACACCCGCCAGGCGCCAATTATGGCACACACATTTTTGCAAGATTAAGTCAAGAAAGATGGGTCGATTTCCCCCTCACTCAAAAAAAATCTAGGATCTACATCTGACAGCCTGTGACAAATGCCATTAATTTCCAATATTTAGAATTTCAGCACGCCAACATAAACATAGCAGCAACCAGCAAGGGCGTACCCAGGGTGGACGGATGGTGGGAATCCCCCTGAAATTTTTTCCAGGTGAATGTTAACACATGGGTCCCCCCTTTGGTTTTTATGATCCGGCCGGAAAAATTTTCTGAATGTCTCCAATTGACCAAATTCAGCACAAAAATCAAAATTTCTCCCAAGTTTTTTCTGGAGGCTACCGCCCCCAGACCCCACAGCTGTGAGTCTGCGGCTTAATAAGCCTTGTTATTGCATATCTTTCATCAAAGCCATATCTTTCATTAAGCCAAAGCCATAGCCATCAAAGCATACTTGTGTTATATATACACTATCTGAACCTGAACTGACGTTACTTACTATCTTTAGTTTTAATTTTTCTGTCGAAAAAAATTTCTGATACGTCTCCAGTTGACCAAATTGGGTCTAAAAAATTGAAAAATCGCTTATTTTTTCTGGGGGCTGCTGCTTGCAGACCCCTGCAACGTCCTTGTTCAGTAATCTTGCGTTTGTAGGGGTTTTGTGCATGTTAAAATTGCTAAGAAGTGCTGTTTCACCCATTATAAAAAATCGTCAACCCATAAGTCATTCTCCGAAATTATTTTCTGGGTACGCCACTGGTACGTACGTACCTCCAAAGGTATAAAAACACGTATATTTGCTTCTATATAGGCGAAGAAAACGCATTTGCAGTTTGCACAGAAAAAAAAATTTGCACACTAAAATTAAAATTTTGCACAATTATGCACACAAAATTTTTTGAAAAAAAACCCTGTGCAAGACCACTAAGCAACAATGTCGCAGGGTTCTGGGCGGGGGCGGCATTCCCCAGAAAATGTTTCAACAAGGGTCCCCCCTTTGGTTTTTGTGGTTCACCGAAAAAAATTACGATACGTCTCCAATTAAGGGGGTAGTGTCGCGAAAGCAGTTTTGCTCATAGGCTGTGAAAATAGAACTTTTTGTTTTGAAGTAGTACATGCAATGAGAAGCTAGTCCAACGCTGTATGGTATCAAATAATTACTGTCAGACATCACACTATCAATATTGACAAATATCTTGGACCAATCGTCATTTGTAAGCCAGACATCACACAATAGGGACATAAAAGTTCGAAAAATCAAGCCAGATATCAGATTGGCCAGCTTGTGAAGTACACATAATGTGTGGACGCACAATTTTTTGCGACAAATAAGAAAAAAGAAAATTGAAGGTTCATTTTTCTTCTGATTTGAAAATAAGCGTCTAGATTTTCCATAATTTATCATTATTGCTGCTACTATTTTACAGTTTAAGTACACCTTCACAGTTCAAACTAGTATTACTCCACAGCCGCTACAGGTATCTGCACTAAATTTTGTGTACATAAACTAAAATATATGTGCTATTAGTCTGTGTAAAAAAACTTAAGAGAAAAATTGATAAATGTGACTAAAAAATGGAATGTGAATAGGTTTTTTTTTTCGTCATTTTTCCGACTTTGAGACATTATTGCAAACTTTATGTTGCACCAATTTTGCTGAAACTTGGCAAAATAATTTGCCTTTTGGTAGATTTTTAAAATATAGAAAGAACAAATTCTAACATTTTACTGAACATGTTTTACAGTCGCGCAAAATCGACTGCTTTCGCGACACTACCCCCTTAACCAAATTTGGCCCAAAAATCTAAAGTTTCCCATTTTTTCCTGGGGGCTACCACCCCCAGACGCAGACCCCTTTAACTTAGTAGCTTATTGTGTTTCTTGTTATTGTCTTTTATTAAAACCAGGGTTGGCAAGTCTCGGGTTTGCAACCGAGGGTCTACGAGTGCAACTGAAGAATAGGGGGAAAAATTCCAGCCGGACTTTTCGCTGCCAAAAAAACATCATTTTATAGGTTTTTGGGTGCGCTGGGTTCATTTTTAGCACTTTTGAAGCGAAAAAACGTTCATTTTTAGCTTTTCCAAAAAATCGAAATTTGTCTAAAATTATCATTTTTTGTTATATACAGTACTGTGCAAAAAAAGTTCCCTCTTCGTCGGCGTACGACGAGCTTCGTCGTTTGCGAAAAGTGACGAACGTTGGCCGGAAAATGACGAAGATCATTTTTTGTGTTAAAGACTTCTGGAAGTCTATTGTAATGCCCTAAGACCAAAAAATGACGTTTGACACACATTGTCAACGTCAAACAGCTTCGTCGGTGAAAACAAAAAATCAAACATGATTTTTTAGCTTCAGGGCAGAGGGCACTCTAATAGACTTCCGCATGCATGAAACACAAAAATTTTGGTTCGTCACTTTCCGGCCACCGTTCGTCACTTTTCGCAAAGGTTCGTCACTTTTTGCCGACGAAGCGGTTTGACGTTGACAAATTGTGTCAAACATGATTTTTTAGCTTCAGGGCACTCTAATAGACTTCCGCATGCAAGAAACACAAAAATTTCGCTTCGTCACTTTCCGGCCAAAGTTCGTCATTTTTCACGAAGGTTCGTCACCTTTTGCGACGAAGCGGTTTGACGTTGACAAATTGTGTCAAACATGATTTTTTTAGCTTCAGGGCACTCTAATAGACTTCCGCATGCAAGAAACACAAAAATTTTGCTTCGGGCACTCTAATAGACTTCCGCATGCAAGAAACACAAAAATTTTGCTTCGTCACTTTCCGGCCAACGTTCGTCAGTTTTCGCGAACGACGAAGCTCGTCGTACGCCGACGAACAGGGAACTTTTTTGCACAGTACTGTATGGGCTAATTGTAATTAATCGAAAATCATCACCAATACAGTCGTAATATCAGTCTGAAATTTGATCATCGTAAAGTAACACATAATATTATATTAATATATTTCATTTAGTTTTGTTTGCAACATATATATTCTACAGGGTTGGCAAGTCTCGGGTTTGCAACCGAAACCGAGACCGAGACTGAGACCAGGCAACCGAGACCACCCAAACGAGATCTACGAGACCGAGACCAGCCTTTGGGGGCCCTTTTTTCAAATTTCAATTTTAAAAATTTGAGATACTTTGAAACGTAAAAATTTAAGTTACAAAAAAGTGACCATTAGGTTAAGTTGTGTTGTATGAGTGTATGACTTGCAAAGTTGTGAGAAACTTAACATTATAACGACCGGATGCATGAGAGTAGGTGATTGACGGTGGCAATACTTAGGATTTTTTTCCCGCTATTCTGTAAACTTTTGCCATTTTGAAAAGTTCCTCACACTGCTTTCGCATGCCAAAGGGCGTTTTAAGCCCATTTCACACGATGCAATTTTTCATGCCACATCGCATGCCACATCGCATGCGATGTCGCATGCGATATCGCATGCAACATCGCATGCGATATCTCATGCGACATTGCATGCGATGTCGCATGCGATATCGCATGCAACATCACATGCGACATCGCATGCGATGTGGCATGTAAAATTTCTAATGAGAAATTTCATGCAGCATGCCGTGCAACATAGCTCTGGGGCCGTATTCTCAAAATTACCTGCAAGTAAAGTTAGGCTAACTTTACTCACAGGTAAAGTGAAGGTAAAGTCGTATTCTCAAACAATGCTTAAAGCCAATGTGATAGCTAAGGTTACCCTTACGATTCGGTCCTGAAAAGTGCTTTATCTTGTTTCGCAGCTAAAGTTAATGTATTGTGCAAATTTTTAACCTCAAGCGTTGACGTTAACCTTGTTTTCAATGTTAACTTTACCTTTACCCACAGAATTAACTTTACCTTCACCTTACCTGTGGGTAAAGTTAGCCTAACTTTACCTGCAGGTAATTTTGAGAATACGGCCCCTGATTTGACGTTCGAATATGATGTGTCAATCCAAGTATGAAATAAGCCCCACCTTACACATCTAACAGTTAATTTTATGAGTAACTTTATTCCAGTAATTTAAGTTTAAATTTTAAAATATTATTAAGCGTAATCAAATTACTAGCGTTATAATTTAACTTGATGTTTATTTTTTAATAAGACGTTAATTAACTGTTCAATAAATACATATGTAATTTAATAACATTAAATGATAATTACGTAATTTACCTATTCATACAGCTATTTAATTTACCTATTCAACTGAATTTTTCCAAAAATTTGATGCTAATATATAAAAATATTCTAATTTGAACTATTTATAGCATGAATGTAGCACAGCATGTTGCATAGTGTGAAATGAATGTTGCATGCGATATCGCATGCTACATCGCATGCAACATCGCATGCGATGTTGCATGCGATGTAGCATGCGATATCGCATGCCATATCGCATGCGATATGGCATGCGATGTGGCATGCGATATCGCATGCGATGTTTCATGCAACATAAAATCGCATCGTGTGAAATAGGCTTTATAGTGCATTGCATGTGCATACATATATTGGCACTTTGGCAGTCCGACTCGGGTGCCAACGTATAATCGTTTGTGGCTTGTGCTGGTGTAGTGGACAGTGGTGCTACTATCAGAAGTTCTGGTAGGGGCATCATCACGGACCAGAAAAGTTTCTCCCGCTGACACATTTATATGAGGGGAAGGTTTCATGCCCCAACCACTTCATAGCCCAAAGAGCATTTGATTGCGCCTAGGTTTTTCCAGATACAAGCTCGTCGTACGCCGACGAAGAGGGAACTTTTTTTTGCACAGTACTGTACTTAATGTTTTGACATGTGTTTAAAGGTTGGGGCTCAAGAAATTCAATCAAACTGGCACCCAATTCGCGCTTAGTCAAGTTGCAGAAACTTGCAAATTTTTAATTACAAATCCACTACGAACTTAGCACTATTTGGTAAATATTGATGGGCAATATTTTTACTGTTTAGCATATGTATGCTTGAGAGGTTAGACAACAAGTCAGACAACCCATTCTAGCTCAAACTTTAATTAAAAAATTTAGTTTGTTATACATAGTTTGCAGTGGCGTATCCAGGATTTCGCAAAGGGGGGGGGGCTGCGACCGGGGGGGGGGGGGGGGGGTGCGGAGCAACTGTGAGCCACCGCCGATCAAAAGGGGACGGCAACCCACGGACCTTTTTTGAGTTTGTAATTGTAACCATCGATAAACTACAATAGTGAATCTGCAGCAAGCACTTAAATTTGCGGGGGTCTGGGGGCTCCAGCCCCCAGAAGTTGAAGCTTCTTTGAGATTTTAACCATCGAAATTGCATTGAAAATGGCACTTTTTACATGAAATAAAGAAATGTAGTGGATCTACAGCTAGCATTTAGCAATGCGGGGGTCTGGGGGGCGGCAGCCCCCAGAAGCTGAAGCTTCTTTGAGATTTTAACCATCGAAATTGAATTGAAAATTGCACTTTTTACATTAAATAAAGAAATGTGGTGGATATACAGCAAGCATTTAGCAATGCGGGGGTCTGGGGGCGGCAGCCCCCAGAAGCTGAAGCTTCTTTGAGATTTTAACCATCGAAATTGCATTGAAAATTGCACTTTTTACATGAAATAAAGAAATGTAGTGGATCTACAGCTAGCATTTAGCAATGCGGGGGTCTGGGGGCGGCAGCCCCCAGAAGCTGAAGCTTCTTTGAGATTTTAACCATCGAAATTGCATTGAAAATTGCACTTTTTACATGAAATAAAGAAATGTAGTGGATCTACAGCTAGCATTTAGCAATGCGGGGGTCTGGGGGCGGCAGCCCCCAGAAGCTGAAGCTTCTTTGAGATTTTAACCATCGAAATTGCATTTAAAATTGCACTAGTTACATCAAATAAAGAAATGTAGTGGATCTACAGCTAGCATTTAGCAATGCGGGGGTCTGGGGGCGGCAGCCCCCAGAAGCTGAAGCTTCTTTGAGATTTTAACCATCGAAATTGCATTGAAAATTGCACTTTTTACATGAAATAAAGAAATGTAGTGGATCTACAGCTAGCATTTAGCAATGCGGGGGTCTGGGGGCGGCAGCCCCCAGAAGCTGAAGCTTCTTTGAGATTTTAACCATCGAAATTGCATTGAAAATGGCACTTTTTACATGAAATAAAGAAATGTAGTGGATCTACAGCTAGCATTTAGCAATGCGGGGGTCTGGGGGCGGCAGCCCCCAGAAGCTGAAGCTTCTTTGAGATTTTAACCATCGAAATTGCATTGAAAATTGCACTTTTTACATGAAATTAAGAAATGTAGTGGATCTACAGCTAGCATTTAGCAATTCGGGGGTCTGGGGGCGGCAGCCCCCAGAAGCTGAAGCTTCGTTGAGATTTTAACCATCGAAATTGCATTGAAAATTGCACTTTTTACATGAAATAAAGAAATGTAGTGGATCTACAGCTAGCATTTAGCAATGCGGGGGTCTGGGGGCGGCAGCCCCCAGAAGTTTTAGCTTTTTTGAGGTTTTAACCATCTACATCATACATGGGCAAGGTCAAAGGACTTAGCCTACACCAGCTTTTTTTCATGCGTGGGTCTTTTTGTTTCAAAAATTTACGATTGTAGTGCGTGAAGCGCATATTAAGGGGGTAGTGTCGCGAAAGCAGTCGATTTTGCGCGACTATAAAACTTTTTCAGTGAAAGATAGGTCATTGTTCTTTATATATTCTAAAAATATTTTTTAAGGCAATTATTTTTGGCAAGTTTCAGAAAAATTGATGCAGCATACAGTTAGCAGTGAAGTCGCAAAGTCAGAAAAATGACGTTTTGAAAACCTATTCACATTCGATAATTTCGTCACAATTAAAAACTTTTTGTTTAGATTCTTTGCACAAAGTAAAAGCACATATGCTCTAGTTTATGCACACAAAATTTAGTGCAAATTGCTTAAGTCGTTGTGGAGTAATGCCTGTTTGAACTGTGAAACTGTGCGTAACCTGTAAGGTACTGACAGCAATGATAAATTGTTTAAAATTTAGACACTTATTTTGAAATCTAAAGAAAAACGAAGCTTCATTTTTTTTATTTTTCTTATTTGTGGCAAAAAATGGTGCGTCAAAACATTACATGTACTTCACAAGGTGGCCAACTGATATCTGCCTCGATTTTTTGAACTTTTATGTCTCTATTGTGTGTTGTCTGGCTCACAAATGGTGATTGGTTCAAAATATTGGTAGATATTGGTAGTCTAGTGTCTGGCAGTATTTATTTGACACCATGTGGCATTTCAGTAGTTTCTCAGTGAGCGTACAATTTCAAATCAAAAAGTTCTCATTTTGCAGCCTATGAGCAAAACTGCTTTGGCGACACTACCACCTTAAGCAATTTCTAGTTGCTGATGATTTCTTTTGTCTAACATGTGTTTTGGTCTTCACTCTATTACTCCAAGCATGATCGAAACACTGATATTTTTTTTATTCACACACCATTATATGCAAACGTCGAGAAACACATGCATTAAATTATACATACAGTGAGCTTTCGGAATTCAAAAACCATTTATGATGTTGGCGTAGTCAGGATTTTCAAAAAGGGGGGGGGCACATTGTCCACTTTTTAAAACTCACTATTGCGGGGTCTGGGGGGCGTCAGGCCTAGAATGCAACAATTTTTACACTTTTTGGCGAAATATGGTTTATAGTGGTGCGGGCAAAAAAACCTACGCGCTCTAATAATTATGCAGCCTAAGAGTTGTAGCACGCGATGAAATTGCGTTTATACTCACTGCTAATAGAACAACCGAAAAAAGTGATAGTGTTTTTTCCCCGCATTAGGGTTTTTTCTCCGCGCCACTATATATACATTACGTAATAGAAAGTCTAATTTTGGTAATTTAAATTAAATAAATACACTGTAGCGGGGGTCTGGGGGCCGCAGCCCCCAGGCCAGAACCAAAGATTATTATATACCCTTTTTTGTGAAAGGTTGAAAATGCTTTGTGCGCAAGATCACTGAGCCTCTGGTTGCAGCGGTTTGGGGACGACAGCCCCCCAAAAAAATTAGAATTTTTTCCAGATTGTAGGCCGAATTTGGCCAACTGGAAGCGTATCAGAAATGTTTTCCGACAAGAAACTGCAAACAAAAGATGGGACGTCCAATACACTAGTAAATGCAGCATAATGTGCTAAATGCAGAGAGCAGAGGTCTGGGGGTCTGAGGTCTGAGCAGAGGTCTGAGGTGGCCCTCAGAAAAAAGTCAGAACGGAGTCAGTCAATATATATATTATACGCTCCCGCTTTCAGCGTGGGTCTTACTTACGGAGTCAGTCAATACGTTCCCATGGGCAGCGTGGATCTTAGTTACGGAATCAGCCACTGCAGTCAGTCGCTTCGCATCATCCGCGTGGGTAACTTACTCTGCGTGGGTCACTTACTCAGTTATTGCGCTTCACCCACCCTCGTACCCTGCGTGGGTCCCTTACTAACCCTTGCGTGGGTGCGTGGGTCTAGCCTACACCAGTGTAGGCTGGGTGTAGGCGTTGCCCATGCGTGATCTACATTGCACTGACAACTGCACTTTTGACATAAAATAAACAAAAATATATAATTTTAAAATATTTAACATTAATATTTAAGCCCATGGATCAAAAAATAGGCCCAAGGGCCTATGATGACCTATGTACGTTATATATAGTCGAGCGGGGAACAAAAGTCCATTTGGCGTAAAAGCCCGTTGTGTACAGCTGCGTACATAAGAGTTGGAGTGAATCTTTTTGTGCTATGGGCCAGCGTAGGCTATTTTATGGCTGCGTTCAAAAATTGGGGTTTTGCGATGATTTATCGTTGCAATGCAATATGCTTTTGCCAGGTGGCTTTTTCTGATCCGTCGTCAAGAACGACCGTTTCTGATGTGTGTTGCAATTTTAGGGCTGAAAATTGACACACGAGACGCGGATACACTTGCCGTTAGCAGATCATTATTCAAAGTTCCAAATGGTCGACTGTGGCTAATTTTATTATACAGAAACTATAAATTGGCCGAAAATTGCTAATATGTGTCGTTTTTAGCGTTAAAATAGCAATTAAATGCATTTTTAACGTTTTAAAACAAAGAAAACGCATCCACCCTCCCCGAAATTTTTTGTGGCTACGCCACTGCAGATTGGTGTAATAATGCTTCAAAAATTAAAATTAACAAAAAGTGAAAAAATCGTAAAAAATATGTATGCAAAAAATACAAACAAAAAAATACAAACATGTATGCAGCAAAGCAAAAATTAGTATTCTTTGTATTTAATTTTGTATTTTTTACCCTATCTAACATACATGTATGAGGGGCGGGATGGGGGGGACCCCCCCCAAAATCGAGGACCCGGGGGGAGGGTCCCCAAAACTTGGGCAAAATTTTAAAAAAATGGCACTTTTTAGCGAAATTTTTGCAAAATTTAGGGTATTTTTGGTCGATCTAGGGGGAGGGTCCCCAAAATTTGGCTGGAGAGGCCCCCCCAAAATTTTGACCCCGTTACATGTATGCTATCTAACTATACAAACATGTGAGACATTAATCAATTAGCACAGAATATGATAATAGACCTGGCATATATATAGGCATGCACAAAGAAAAAAGGTATCTAAGCCGAAAAAACATCAACAGAATGGCAAAAACTTGGAGATTTTTTAAATTTTGAAGGTAGAATTTGTCAATTGTGGAGGTATCAGAAACACTTTTGTCAGCTTTTGAAGTTTCGAAAAGGGGGGGGGCTGCGACCCTCTAAGGGGGGGGGGGGGCTCAAATCGCAAACGGGGGGGGGCAGCAGCCCACCCAGCCCCCCCCCCCTAAATACGCCACTGATAGTTTGAACTTGAAGTTAGCCAAAGTTTGCTAGTGAACTGACATTCTTCAGCAGTAAACAGTTTTGACCATTTCATGCTTGGGATTCTGTAAAAAAAATCTTCGTGATTTTGGAAAATTTTGAAAACTTCAAGTCTCATCTGAAATACCGAGACCACTCTATGGCAGGTCTCGGTTCTCCTACCGAGACCGAGACCAGCCTAGTCCCGGGTTTTTTACGAGATCGAGACCGAGACCGAGGCTGCCAACCCTGATATTCTACTCATTTATATAAAAAAGTTGGATCAAGTGCAGTTGGAGGGGGGGGGGAATAGTGGACCTACAGGTCCGAAGTGTAGCTATGGCCCGAAATTTGCATTGAATCTTACTTGTGCTGTAACGCTTCAATCAGACTGGCTCGGGTGTAGCTTCAAAAAAAGTTTTGTAACTTTTCAAAGCCTGAACCGATTTACATAATTTTTTCAGCAATTAGTAGCTTAGAAATTGCTCTTTTAATGGTAGCAGCAGGTCTTCATTTGACTCAGTATTTTTGCGTAAATCCAATTTTGCGCAAAAAATTTCATGTAAAGTTTAATTTTTTGACAAAGTTTGATTTCCAGATAAAGCTTACATGCTACAAACTTCTAACCTAGCCTATTCGAAAGAGCGTTCAATTTTGACCCCCCCTAGGTTTGGGGGATATAGGGGGACTCCGGATCATTAGTCGAAAAAATGCCGTTTTTCCGACTTATTCGACCCCTAAGGGTTTTAACACCAATAATTTCACTTCAGATTTTTATTAAAAGGGGCGACAGCTATTTTGGGGGCTAGAGATCAGATTGGGGGCATGGCTGACGATGGGGGTTTCATATTTGTATTAAAAGATGGGGTAGGAAGCGAATTAGAATCCAAAATAATTTCTCCCCCCCCCGCTTCAGTCTGAGTATATATTTATTTAGTTTTTATATATAGTCAGGGTGGGGAAAAAACATGACGGAAAATTGGGGTAAAAAAACATGCCCTGTGGCTCAGCGTACATACATACTAGACAGAGAACTCATAGTGGAAATAAAATTTGGACTTCTGGACAGTGCACACATATCATAATATAACATTTGAAGCAGAATCAATGGCTTAGCTGACGACGAAAATTAACACCCCAAAAAACGTCACAAAAACTAAGAAATTTTTGAAGTTGCTAAGATTATAAAATTTGACACAGATAAATAGGGAAGCTCATACTTTGCATGGGGGTATTATTTTAACTTGTCTATTTACTGCTATACAAGTTTCGTTGATATATAAAAGATTTTCAGAATTTCGTCCATGTTTTTTTTCCCCACATTTTTTACTCCAAAATGGGGAAAAAAACATGGCATGTTTTTTTTTCCCCACCCATGTTTTTTTTCCCCGATCGTATGTTTTTTCCCCATTTGAGAAGTCCACTTTTGAGAAGTCACGCAAACAGACCAAGTCTAATCTCTTGCATGCATGGTAGTGTAGTGGGGTTGTAGTGCATCTCTACTTTTGGAGTCAATTGTGTCACTGTAGGCCTGGTAAGGGGGTCTGGAACGTAATTTACGTGTGTTAGGGCACCTACGGGCACTACAGCTCTAACGGTTATAGATGGAGGTCTGTCGTTTTTTATGCGAATATGAACCTCTATACTGTGCATTTCAGTGTGCTATTAGTTTTACTGTCAGATTTACCTATTAGCCAGAACTGGTGCACCCCCCGTGATATCGTTGAAAAAATAATTTTTCATGAT
The DNA here is from genome assembly GCA_030248245.1 of Trissonchulus sp. WLG1_4. Lineage (NCBI taxonomy): Eukaryota > Metazoa > Nematoda > Enoplea > Enoplida > Ironidae > Trissonchulus > Trissonchulus sp. WLG1_4. The sequence goes on along the minus strand of JASANF010020676.1, from coordinate 5,015 downwards.
TTTCTCAATGTATAACGCTTTTAGGGATAACCTCTCGTTCTGTATTTCTATTGCATCTTAATACATAGGCGTGGGGCTGTCAGTTGGTATTTTTTGGTCCGCGTGGTGTGCACTGTTCCACTTTGGCAGCCCTGGCAAAGTGCCAGAATAGTCAATTTGACCAAATTTTTGAATTTTGTCAGTTTTGTTGAAAAACTGTGGAAAAGGCTAATTTGAGTTGCTGAACGGGAGTATAACGTTGTTTTAACTAAAAACTATTGTTTTTAATCCGAAACAGTGCTCAGTGGTCTACTACGGTTGCTTGGTTCGTGTTGTGTATGCTGTTTCATTTTGGCACCCCTGGCAAGTGCCAGAATGGTCAATTTGACCAAATATTTTTCTTGCAATAAACGTAATAAGGTTAAAACTGACTGTGCTGTTCTTTCTGTTGTACTACAATGTCATAGCCACGAAAAAACACAATATTTTAGACTATGTTTTTTTTTCCCCACCCTTATGTTTTTTCCCCGTCTTGCGGGGAAAAAAAACATGGGTTAAATCTGCTATAGTGTAAATTACAGTGGTAGCTGGAACAGTGTTTACAGTGTGCAGATGACTGGAGGTACTAGCTATCTTTACAACTTTAACTCTCATTGATATCTCATACATGACGAGAGATATAACCTTAGTTCCCTATTTATGTTTTTTTCCCCACCCTGACTATATATATATATATAGATAAACTTATGGATGTATTGGATTATATATACATTTTTGCGTAACTGTATAGTATATAGGACCTGTGTACATATAAATATTCCTATATCTATATACAGCGCATTTGCTGCTGCCCTTTGAACCATTTGTGTTGATTTCATTGTTGTGTTAACTGCTTTCGATTGGTTCAATAAACTATTGTTGTAAATCTATTGTTGTTTTTTTTTTTGAAAAAATATTGAAAAACAGGTACGTACATACAATTTAACGAAAAATTTTGATTTTCCCGGTTTTCCTGTGTTTTCAGACAGATTTTAGACACTTCTACAGGCATTTCAGCGAACTGATTATCTGAATCTGAAACTCCTCTGCATGGCCGTAAATCGTCTCTGAATGGAAAGATTACAACATCTGAGACAGCTGTATATATAAATGAAATTTAAAACAGGAAAGAAAATACAAATTTCCGGAGAAATCATGAGGTTGCAGTTGCAGAATTTTTGTGAATTCTGAAGTTGCATTTTTCAGGCAACTGGATGTATTGTACGACTGAGTTTGCTTCTGTAGCATTCCTAATAATTCCATTGGTTGTTTCAAAATCCTTACATTGCGAAGATTTGCTTCCCGGGCAGTAAGTGCAAGTGATGCCTTAAGGCCTATTCACACGAGGGCGCATGAGCGGGCGCATGAGAGGGCGCATGAGCGGGCGCATTTTATTTTCACACTGTCTGCTGCATTATTTCACACAATGCAGTCTGCAAGTGTGCGTGTGCGCCCGCTCATGCGCCATGGCGTACGTCATGCAATGCGCCATGGCGTACGCCATGGAGCAAAATGCGCCCTCGTGTGAATAGGCCTTTAATAATGTTGAATGTTGTTGTGGTCTATTATTTATAGACTATTCTTCTGTTGTTTTTACTTAGCTATATACTAAAGCTATATTGTAGCTATACTATACTTTACGATAGCTTTTGCCTTTAGGTTCTTCGCTTACAGCTGCTAATTTATCTTTTCTGTCAGAAGACTTGGTCTAACAGACAACAGTCCATTTTGGTTTGACTAACACGATTCGCTTATGTATATTTTGGTGAAGCTGTAATCAAAAAAGTTGATTGTTGAATGTTGAAAAATGAAATGAAAACACTCACACACACACAAACACACACACAAACTTCATTAGGTACTAATTTACGCATAGAAAAGTTGTGCTCTACCATGTATATTATATTTTTTGTATAGGTTTGTTTGCTCTCAGCCTGACATTGATCCCAAGACCCAAGCGCCAGTTGGTTGCTCTGTGGATAAGCCATTTGGAACTGGTACAAGATAGCAATCATATGTTGACTGGATACATGTTCAGACGTGATTTCAACTTTTGCTAGTGAAAAAGTTGAAAGAGCACTGTTTTACAGCAAGATTCAGCCAGCATTTCGTCAAGTCTACCAGCAATTGCCAATCCCTCAAAAAGCATGCGCGGACGGCCATTAGCCCAACAGCGGCTCGCCTTTTGACCTTCATTTTACCTTTTAGGTCCTGCTGGATCACAATTGTCAAACTATCCCTCAGACTTTGTAGTTCTACATACCTATCTACCTGTTCACGACTGGATTACTAAAAAACATAGTTTTGTAAAAAAAATTAACAAGTTAACAAAAGGAGGTCACTAGTCACAATTGGAATATTGAAACAATAGATTGCAACACAAGTTATGCAATAATAAAGGTCACCAGACTAAATTGAAACAGTGAGACATACATATACTGTATTCAATCAAAAAAGTCCTACAATAACAATTTGCGACTTTAATAGACCATATTAATACATTATCATAGTTCTCATGTGTAACACTTGCTTGTAAATTTTTTACAGCATGGCTCATGTCTATTGAGCGTCTATTTTTTTTTTATTAAAATAAACCTCGGCCAGAAGCAAGCGTTCCAAAAAGGCCAAGCCACTTTGCCGAAGCAAAGAGCTGGATTTTGATTCATAAACCTGAATCAAATGGGTTAAAACCGAAGAACTAGCCACCTAATTTTTTTCCGGAAACAGTTTGAAAATTTAGCTGCGAGAAAATGTGCACGTTTGCATTTAACAATGAATGCAAGATAGCAATCATATGTTGACTGGATACATGTTCAGACGTGATTTCAAATTTTGCTAGTGAAAAAGTTGAAAGAGCACTGTTTTACAGCAAGATTCAGCCAGCATTTCGTCAAGTCTACCAGCAATTGCCAATCCCTCAAAAAGCATGCGCGGACGGCCATAGCCAACAGCGGCTCGCCTTTTGACCTTCTTTTTCACCTGAAAGGTCACTGCGGGATCACAATTGGAAAACTGAAACAATAGACTTTGTCAAAACAAGTTCAATAACAAAAGGTCACTACAGGTCACAATTGGAAAACTGAAACAATAGACTTTGTCAAAACAAGTTCAATAACAAAAGGTCACTACAGGTCACAATTGGAAAATTGAAACAATAGATTGTCAAAACAAGTTCAATAACAAAAGGTCACCACGGAATCACAATTGGAAAATTGAAACAATAGACTGTCAAAACAAGTTCAATAACAATTTGCGACTTTAATAGACCAATTAATACATTCATAGTTCTCATGTGTAACACTTGCTTGTATTTTGTCAGCAGCTCAGGTGAATTGTGCTATGTTATTTTTGTTAAGTTAAAATAAAGCCTCGGCCAGAAGCCGAAGCAGTTCCAAAAAGGCCAAGCCACTTTGCCGAAGCAAAGAGCTGGATTTGATTCATACCTGAATCAAATGGAGACTATTAATTTTATTAACAAATAAATAACAACAACGATAACAGTTATCAATGCATACAGAAAGAAGTACAGAAATGGCTGTTACCCTAGTGTTTCATATAAGCAATAGCTAAAGGTCATTGAATATTGTGTTTGTCCTTTTTATTTTTTACCTAAGTCTGATGATGGCGGACATGCGCCTTTCAATTAAAACTGAACGTGGTGTCTGTCATTTTTATTTTTTATCTAATTCTGATGACGGCGAAACTGCGCCACTATTGAACTAATGTTGTGTTTTTCAATTTTGTTTTCTACATAAATCTGACGAAGGCGAACTTGCGCCTCTCTAAAACCGCTGTGTATTACTTACCTAAAAATACTTTTATTCCTGCTTAAATTCTCATTGTCCCTCGGAACGATTTTATTTCTACCCGACCTATCTACCTGTCTTAGCACAGCGGTTTCTCAAGCCATTGTTAAACACAAAGAAATAATACTACAAAGCAATAAATGGAAATACAAAAAAAAAAAATATTATACAACACAATACAATAAAATAATATGAAATTAATCAATGTTCAATACAATAGTGTTATTCTCAATTTTCAAAAAACCATACTGACCAACAAATTTTTTCATTACGAAATTAATTTTCAAACAACTAATTAGTCTATCTAGTAATTTTCCTAAACTTTTTTTGAAAATGTCCCATGGATCTTTCAATTTTTCGTGGTTAACATATGTAAGTCGAGTGCTCCAAATAGCCCATTTGGCTTCTTGTAAAATTAAATTTGCGGAGTTTCTAAACTTAAGATTTTTTGGATAAAAGCCAAAGAGCACTGTCTTTACTGATTCTTCGAATGAAGGATCAGTGTTTGAGTTACTAATTGTGTTTAGTAACTGAAACACTTTTCTCCTGAATTGAAAAATCCTGGGACAGTCATAAAACACGTGTCCTAATGTTTCTGGAGTTGGTATTCCAAGAACCATGTTACAATAATCGCAAACATCATTGTTTCTAGGATCAAATTTTGCTTTTCGTTCATTAGTATAAACGACATTGTGAACAGCCTCTATGTGTAAATTTCTAGCTCTGGCAGAAACAAAAGGTGTTTTCACTAACTCCCAAACTTTTGACCAATAAGTTTCTGGAATTGAAAAAGATTGATTCCACATGGTTTCTGTGATACGCAAGTTTTGAAAATATTTTTGCAAAATTAGTTCTTCATAAATCGGTTTCAAAGTTAAATTTTTAGTCGAAAATGATTTTTCACAAAGTTTTACTCTATTATTCTGAAATTGTAAACCCAATAAATTTTCGGCCTTTTTGGCTTCTGTGTAAAATTTTGGCAATTCTTTCACACGTTTACGAATAGTAAAACAGTTCCAAAAATAGTCAAAACCGTCAAACCATGCTTGATCTTCGCCAGCAACTCTTTTTATCAATATAGAGGCTCTCTGACTCATAATTTTCAAATTAATATCCGGAAACCCTAACCCTCCTCTGTTTTTAGGAAGGACTATTTTCTTTGTAGTAATTTTGTTTATCTGAGAAGGATAC
>JASANF010020675.1:0-12419 GCA_030248245.1 Trissonchulus sp. WLG1_4 | reverse complement strand
ACAAAATCTATCCAAATTTAGTTAAACTCTACGGAATCGTGCTCGTTTAAATAGAAAAGCAATGATAATGGCATGCAAGACGCAATGCGGCCGCAAAGTTTGTTCAAACGGTGCGTTTCACTGCTACCCGATGCGGTTTGCGTTTTGCGAATCGGCCTTTAGTATCAGGCTTAGGCTTAGGTTCAGGCTTAGGCTTAGTCTCAGCTAGGGTACTAAAAAATCATAAAAAAACTAAAAAAAATAATTCAGGATAAATTCTGCCAGCTTAGCGCCTTAGCCTAAGAGGATCCTGCCAGCTAAGCCAAGACAATGGCTTAAAAAATCATAACGCACTCAGAAACAATTGAAAAACAAAAATTGTGGCCATTATTGGCTTCAAAATTTTGCCTATGCTCACTCCCAAAAACACTAAAAATGCGATTTTGCAAGGGGTCATAGCTCAGAAAATCCAAATTTGAGGATGGGGGTTCTATTACAAAAAATGCTTCCCTTAAGGCGCTCTACTCCAAAATAGGTTACACTATTCACCCCCAACTGCACTTGATGATCAATTGCTAAAAACATGCTAAAATGCACCCCCCAGCTGCACTTGTTCCATCATTTTCAGTTATGCGCATAACTGAAATTATACTTTCAGTTAAGGTGGCGCTCAGGGGAACCGACTTTGGCGTTTAATTTTTTCACCGACATTTTTTACCATAATGTCTTGAAGGAAAGTTGTTCAGATGAAAAGAGCTTTCATTTTCTCGATGTGCATATTGCGATAAAATTTTTTTTTAATATTTTTTTGGACTATTTTGTAGCGGCAGCATAAAAATTTTTGTTTTAATATAAACTGATTACCCATATCACTGAAATACGCGGCTTCTTAGCTTTAAAATGATGTATTAAACATAAATAAAAATACGTTAAAGCTTTGCTGAGTTATTTAGCCGGGAAAATAGCAAATAAAAAAATGAAAAACCTAAAAAGCTGATAAATCTTCTAAAATGTAAAATTTTTGATTTAATTTCCTAAAAAATTGAGTATGGCTTTTGGTAACTTTTTCAACGGAACTATGCAGGCCTAGGAAAGGTCTAATTTTTTAAAAAGCGAAACGTGTGGGCAAACCTCACATTTTTGCGGAGCGAAGTCGACTACTTTTTTTTGATCTAGCTCCCTGCTGCCAATTGGGATCGAGTTGAAATTTTGCACAATGAAAGAAAGAATATAAATGCAGACGTCGAATTTTTTCGATTTTAAATTTTTGGCTCTCAGCACTTTTTGTAGCCGCTCAAACACAACTAATTTTGGAAAAAATGGATTTTTTGAAAAATCAATAATCGTAATCGAAAATCGAAGACATTTGACGTCTAGATTTTTGAAAGATCTTTTTAACGATACCAAGATTGTCAAAATCGGTTGAAGTTTCGCTGAGCTAGGTCAAAAACAAAATTATTGTGAATAGAAAATTCGACATGGTCATAAAATTTGACACATTCACATTAAAGTGCTGAACTGTATTGTAAATAGGTTTTTTGAAGTCTCTTTGATGTACAATTAAAGTGGTATTGCTACTTATTGCAAGAGCTTAGCGCCGAACATGAGTTTTGTTGCTGAGCGCTACCTTAAGCGTGTTAACTGAAAATATTTTCAGTTAACTGATTTGACGATAACTTCAGTTAAGACAGCGCTCCTGAAATATGACTTTTCAAAAAACGTTCGTTTGGGGCCACCTTTAGATGCACAATGGCAAGCTGGTGTAAAAGTATACTCAAACACCAAATAAGAAGTTGATTGATACAAATTAGCATTCACTGTAAACCAAACGTGAGTGGACTTTCGGCTTACGATTTTTCTTCACAAGTGAGTAGTACTGTTGTTTTGATACCATTTTGATACTTTTGATATAAATATGATACTTGGGTATTACCAATACTTTTGATACCAGTATCAATATTAAAATTGGTATCAAAAGTATCATATTTAAATTATGGTATCATATTTAAATTATTTGGTATCATATTTATATCATATTTAAATTTTTTCCCAGTATCAAATATCAAAAAAGTATCATATTTAAATTCAAGGTATTGTATTTATATCATATTTAAATTTTTTCTGAGCATCAAATATCAAAAGTATCATATTTAAATTCAAAGTATTGTATTTATATCATATTTAAATTTTTTCCCGGATAAATTAAATATCAAAAGTATCATATTTAAATTCAAAAAGTATTGTATTTATATCATATTTAAATTTTTTCAAAAGTATCAAAATTATATATTGTATTTAAATTCCAGTATCATAATTAATATAAAAAATTTTGATTCCCACGCTTAAAGGCGGCACCTTTTGATGTTTGCGCAGGCTAAGAACGGCGGCATTCTTTGATCTCGCCTTTAGCTCCAATTGGCTACTGCTCCGTTTCTGTATTTTTAGAGGGCATTGCCAGTCGAGCTTACCATAAAAACAAAAGGGGGGGGCACCCTTGTGTAAAATTTCAGACGGAAAAGTAGAAGAAAATCAATGAATAGGCAGTAGGCTGGTAGTTCGTTTGGTTTTGTAGCATTTTGATACTTTTGATATAAATATGATACTTGGGTATTAATACTTTTGATACCGGTATCAATATTAAAATTGGTATCAAAAGTATCATATTTAAATTATGGTATTATATTTAAATTATTCAGTATCATATTTATATCATTTAAATTTTTTCAGAGTATCAAATATTAAAAGTATCATATTTAAATTCAAAGTATTGTATTTATATCATATTTAAATTTTTTCCAAGTATCAAATATCCAAAAGTATTTTATTTAAATTCCAAGTATCATATTTATATCATATTTAAATTTTTTTCAAGTATCAAATATCAAAAGTATCATATTTAAATTCAAAGTATTGTATTTATATCATATTTAAATTTTTTCCAAGTATCAAATATCAAAAGTATTTTATTTAAATTCCAAGTATCATATTTATATCATATTTAAATTATTTTGCGGTATCAAAACAACAGTAGTGAGTAGCTGCTAGCCTGTTGCACAATCAATAGTTCATTTTGCTTGCCATAACGTGATCGAGCGGTCGCAAAATGTCATTTATGATGAATATGCTTGATATATTGAAAAACACTAAAATCACGATTTTCGAAAAACGTCAATTTAACTAAATTTTTTATATACTATGGATTTACTCAAAATCAAGTTTTGCGACCGCTCGAAGACAACGAGCTTGCATATAGATATGTGCAAAACTTTAACTTTTCTCGTTTTTCCTGTTGTGCCACAGCACAACAGGTCTTTAATTTTGACTTTGGACAATAACACTGAGCTTGTGTTCAGCTTTTGCCAGTTGGTTTGTGTAATCTTTGCTTCAGTCTAACAGCGCGGGCGTCACATGTGGTTTGCAGTGTTTTCTACGTTAGTTTGAATGGGTTCAGTGTTGAATTACATGGGCAGTGAAAACATCTACTTTAAGTGGAATACCATTAGAGATTATGGAACGCAAAAAAAGTGAAGGACGGAATCGAACTCTCTGGCATCAGATTTTAAACTCGAATGCGCTACCGTCTGAGCCAACCAGCTCTCATTACTTGTGAACGATTTTTATCTATCGTGTATCGTAGCCGAAATAGCTCAGTTGGGAGAGCGTTAGACTATAGATCTAAATGTCCTTGGTTCGATCCCGGGTTTCGGTCGCAATTTTTTGAATCAACATTGCTGTTTTTTAATAATTCATTTTACCAATTAGTTAACATAAATCATAAATATATTTTTCTTCCCCAGGAGACACACTTTTGTTACTTTGATTGCATTTTGTACCAACCTTCTGTGTCCGTGGTTTATATATTTACACTAAAATTTTACTTACCAAACAACTTAATTCAAAGTTTAAGTAAGGTGCAATATTTTATGCAATATTTCATCTGAAGGCGATAAAAGCCATTTTAAGCACCGGTCCCAGGAAGGCTTACCGTATAACGAGATACCGCTGCACAACAGGTTTTAAATGACCGCTGGTCAGTTTACTTGAAAAAGAATGCTTAACACTTACTGAAGCTTTTACCGCAGATTGGGCTTGTTTAAAATCGCAAGTCGAAAATTTGCATTTTGTATTCACACGCACTATATTTCGGTTTAATGCGAAATATACTTCGTTAATTTGCAAAGAATTTATACCACAGTCAATAAAACACAGAAAATTTTTAAGTATGTTTAAGTAAAACATAGCTGTTAGTGTTATTCAATCGTTCAAAATCATTACATACGTGTAAATGCATTCAAAAAAAAATTTTCATGTGATATGGGCATCAAATTAAAGGAAATTCACTTCTGAACAACTTTTGTACTTGCGAGGCATGTTTATTTTTGCCCTTTTTAAAATAATGGCCAAACCAAAACCCACATTTCAAGTCTTCAGGAGCGCTACCTTAAGTTACAGTTAAAGTAAAAAGTTTAACTGCTGCTACGCAAAATGTAATTAGTTAAGTTATCAGTTAACTTTAAATGATTACGAATATAATAAATCACGATTTTCGAAAAACGTAAAATTAACCAAATTTCTTAAACACTTCCGATTTGCTCAAAATCAAATTTTGCGACCGCTCGAAGACGACGAGATGCAACAATATGCCAAATTTTATGTTTTCTCGTTGAGCTGACTTTTTAAAATCGCAAGCCGAAGATTTGCGTTTGTATTCACACGCAATTTATTTCAGCATCGTGCAAAAAATACTGCTTTATTTCACAAAAAAATTACAATGTTTTTCGATCTTCCAAAATCATCATATATGTGAAAATACACTGGCTTGTAAAGCTATTTCCGTGAAAATTTATTTTTTTGCTGAAAAAAATTCAAAAATTTTCAATTTTTTCCGTGTGATATGCACATTAAATTGAAGGAAATTCAAGCCTGAACAACTTTTTTTCTTACCATGTTATTTTTGCGCATTTTCAAAAATAATGGCCAAAACCCACATTTCAGGAGCGGTGTAGTTTTTTTGTAAAATAAAGCAATATTCTCTGCATGATGTTGAAATAAAGTCCGTGTGACTACAAACGAAATTTTCTGCTTGCGATTTTAAAAAGTCGGCTCAACAAATAAAGTTAAAATTTGGCATATAAATGCACCTTGTCATCGAGCGGTCGCAAAATTTGATTTTGAGCAAATCGATAGTATTTATGAAATTTAGTTGAATTTACGTTTTGCGAAAATGGTGAATTTCGTGTTTTTCACTATATCAATCATGTTCATCAAAAATGTAGTTTTGCGACCGCTCGACCATGTTATGGCAAACAAAATGATCTATTGGTTCTGTAACAGCTATTTTGCTGTGAAGACAAATCGCAAGCCGAAATTACACTCACGTTTGGTCTACAGTGAACGCTAATTTGTATCAATCAACTTCATATTTCGTGTTTGGGCATACTTTTACACCATCTTGCTATCGCACATCTTAAATTGGCTCCAGATTGCCATTTTCAGAAAAGTCATATTTCAGGAGCGCAACCTTAAGGTAGCGCTCAGCAACAAAACTCATGTTTGGCACTCAGCTCATGCAATAAGTAGCAATAGAACTTTAATTGTACATCAAAGAGATCAAAAAAAACCTATTTACAATACACTTCAGCACCTTAATGTGAGTGTGTCAAATTTTATGACCATGTCAAATTTAATATTCACACTAATTTTGTTTTTGACCTCGCTCAGCGAAACTTCAACCAATTTTGACGATCTTGGTATCAATAGAAAGGTCTTTTAAAAATCTAGACGTGATTGATCTTCAAATTTTTCATTTCTATTTTTGATTTTGCAAAAAATCGATTTTTCAAAAATCAGCTGGGTTTGAGCGACTACAAAAAGTGCTGCGAGCCAAAATTTGAAAATCGAAAAAGTTTCACGTCTGCATTTAGATTTTTTTTTCATTGTACAAATTTTCAACTCAAAATGCAATCGGCAGCTGGGACTCAGGTTCAAAAAAACTAGTCGATTTCACTATGCAAAAATGTAAAGTTTGCCCACACGTTTCACTTTTTCAAAAATTAGACCTTTCCTAGGACTGCATATTTCCGTTGAAAAATGTATCAAAAGCCACACTGAATTTTTTAAGACATTGGCCCGTATTCACATACTAAGTGCTATTCACATACTAACGCTAAGCGTTTGCTAAGTGTCAGTGCTTATTTTGCACTAAACTGTTATTCACAAAATAAACGCCTAAAAGTTAGTGTTACGCTTTACTTACCGTTTAGCAAATTGTGTTTAATTTTGGCTTTGGCTAGAGTGCGCTGTGGAACCAGAATTCGTTATTTTTTTGCATTTATATCTGGTATTTTTACATACAATTGTAGATTTATTTAAATTACAATTTTTTCTATTACTAACATATTTTTCTAAAGTGTGTAAAAAGTTGTTTTCAAGCCTTTGGATTGTAAAAAAATGCAAAATCGGCGCTACATGTTTAAGGGGGCATATCGTAAAACATATAAACTTTCAAATAGGGATTCTTGAAGAAAAATTACTTCGATTAATATGCTTTACTTAAAAATGCAAAGCAACGAATTTGAACAACAAAGTGCACTTTTTATTTTGAACGATTAAAATAGCAAAATAGCTCGAATCGGTCGGAAAATGTCACTAATATATCTTAAATTGCATGCCCTTCCTTTCCATGACGGCCAAAAACATCCCCCACTCTACCTTCTCCTCTCCCACACCATCCCCCAACTAAACGCTTAGCGCTTAGGGAGCTCCCGAGGTCCGTAAACCTAAGCGCTTAATTCGAAGCCAAACACTAAACTTTAAGTATGTGAATACAAAACCAAAACACCAAGTTAAGCGTTAGTGTTTGCTAAGCGCTTAAATAAACGCTTAGCGAAGTTTAAGTATGTGAATAGCACTTAGCGCTTATAAGCGCTAACACTAAGTGTAAACACTAAGTTTAAGCGTTAGTGTTAGTATGTGAATACGGGCCATTAAATCAAAAATTTGACATTTTCGAAGATTTATCAGCTTTGTAGGTTTTTCATTTTGGATTTGCTATTTTCACGGCTAAATAACTCAGCAAAACTTCAACGTATCCTTAAGTTTAATACATCAATTTAAAGCTAAGAAACCGCATATTTCAATGATATGAGTAATCATTTTATATGGAAAAAAAATTTTTTTGCTACGGCTACAAAATTGTCCAAAAAAATGAAAAAAATTTTTTATCACAATATGCACATCAAATGAAAGCTATTTTCATTTTGAACAACTTTCCTACAAGACATTATGGTCAAAAATGTCGCTGAAAAAAATTAAACGCCAAAGTCGGTTCCCCTGAGCGCCACCTTAAGGTGGCGCTCCTGAAATGTGGGTTTTGGCCATTATTCTTAAAACGCGCAAAAATAAACATGCATCGTAAGAACAAAAGTTGTTCAGCTTTGAATTTCCCTCAATTTGATGTGCATATCACATGAAAAAATTTTTGAAAAATTTTCAGCTTTTTTCAGAAAAAAATAGATTTTCACGGAAATAGCTTTACAAGCCAGTGCATTTACGCGTATGTAATGATTTTGGAAGATTGAAAAACACTAGCAGCTGCGTTTTACTTAAACATACTTAAAAATTTTCGATGTTTATTGAGTGTGATGTAATTTTTTTGTAAAATAAAGCAGTATTTTTTGCATGATGCAGAAATAAAGTGCGTGTGAATACAATCGTAAATTTTCGGCTTGCTATTTTAAAACATTGGCTCAACAAGGATAATTAAAACTTGGCACACCTTGTTGACTTCGAGCGGTCGCAAACTTTGATTTTGAGCAAATCGATAGTATTGAAGATATTTAGTTAAGATGGCGCTCCTGAAATGTGACTTTTCGAAAAACGGCGGTTTGGGGCCAATTTTAGATAAACAATGGCAAGCTGGTGTAAAAGTATGCCTAAATACAAAAAATGAAGTTGATTGATACAAATTAGCATTCACTGTAGACCAAACGTGAGTGGAATTTCGGCTTGCGATTTCTCTTCGCAAGTGAGTAGCTGTTGCACAATTAATAGCTCATTTTGCTCGCCTCAACGTGATCGAGCAGTCGCAAAGTCATTTTTGATGAATATGATTAATATATTAAAAAACACTAAAATCGCGATTTTTGAAAAACATAAATTTGGCTAAATTTTTTAGATACTATTGATTTGCGGAAAATCAAATTTTGCGACCGCTTGAAAATGACAAGGTGCATTTGTGTGCCAAATTTTAACTTTTTTCGTTGAGCCAATTTTTTTAAAATTGCAAGCCGAAAAATGGCGTTTGTATTCACACGCACTATATTTCTGTCTCATGCAGAAAGTATTGCGTTACCGTATTACCTGGAATAAAGCCCCTGTCTGGAATAAAGATCCTGTCTTGAATAAAGCCCCCGTCAAAGCACTCACGAAATTATAAAGCCCCCGCCTTGAATAAAACCCCCGGGGGCTTTATTCAAAACGCCCTTGAATAAATCCCCCGGGGGTTTTAATCAAAACGTCCTCGAATAAAGCCCCCTGTAACGCAGGCTGTCATACGTACGCGCGCGTATTTGCATATGCTGCTGCATATTGCCATGTTGGCTAGTGGTTAGTTATTAGTTATATGACTTAGCGCCGACCGTTATTGGCGGTTTGTTTTGCTGTTCAAGTGTTCTACTAAATAATTATGACATTGTTGAGTTGTCGATACTCGACCCCATCGAAGTAGACCGCAACCCACTGTATTCTTTTTTTTGCTTCGTTTTTCTTGGTAGCACAAAGGGGAGAGGATTTTCGTGGGTGTGAAGACACAGGAAAACCATTTGTTCAAAACTAGTCCAAAACTAGTTCAAAACGCTGACAATTTTGGACTAGTTTTGAACGTGCCCATTTTGTTCAAAACCAGTTCAAAAGTTTTTGAACTCGTTTTGAACAAATTTGGCAGCCAGCGCGCAAGTTTTGAACTGGTTTTGGACGTTCAAATTTCGTCCAAAACTAGTTCAAAATTGTTTTAAACGCGTTTTCAACTAATTTTAGATATTTTGAATATATACGTGCTGTGTATGTGCTGATTCTCTGCGGAGTGCGGAGTCTCTATGTGCTCACTCTCTTTGTTATTACGGAGTATTTCTATTATTTTATCTGTGTGTTATTTGTATACATACTGCTATATATACACTACGGTATTGTTAGTTTTTTGTGTGTATTTGCAATTTTATCATTACATAGGTTTAGTTTTTGCGTATATATATATGCTGCAGTTTGTATTTTTTTAGTTAGCAAATTTTAATAACAGCGAGTTCGCGCAAATTTCCAAATCTTTCCAGTTTTTCATCTTTCCAAAAAATAGAAAATCATTCCCTTTGCAATTTTTTTCTGGGTACGCCACCGGGATGGGCACCGGCACGCATGGGCAACGCCTACACCCAGCCTACACTGGTGTAGGCTAGACCCACGCACCCACGCAAGGGTTAGTAAGGGACCCACGCAGGGTACGAGGGTGGGTTAAGCGCAATAATTGAGTAAGTGACCCACGCAGAGTAAGTGACCCACGCAGATTTTGCGAAGCGAGTGACTGCAGTGGCTGATTCCGTAACTAAGACCCACGCTGCCAATGGAAACGTATTGACTAACTCCGTAACTAAGACCCAGGGTGGAAGCGGGAACGTATTGACTGACTCCGTAAGCAAGACCCACGCTGGAAGCGGGAGCATATATATTGACAGACTCCGTTCTGACTTTTTTCCTGGGGGCTACCGCCCCCAGACCTCTGCTCTCTGCAATTAGCACATTATGCTGCATTTACTAGTGTATTGGACGTCCCATTTGTTTGCAGTTTCCTGTCGGAAAACATTTCTGATACGCCTCCAGTTGGCCAAATTCGGCCTACAATCTGGAAAAAATTCTATTTATTTCTGGAGGCTGCCGTCCCCAGACCGCTGCAACCAGAGGCTCAGTGATCTTGCGCTTACAAAGCATTTTGTTATGTAAACCTTTCACAAAAAAAGGTAATAATCTTTGGTTCTGGCGTGGGCTGTTGCCCCCAGACCCCCACTATAGTGTATTTATTTAACTTAAATGACCACAATTATACTTTATATTACGTAATGTATAGTGGCGCTGAGAAAAAACCCTAATGCGGGGAAAAACAGTATCACTTTTTTCGGTTGTTCTATTAGCAGTGAGTATAAACGCTATTTCATCCTGTTCTACAACTCTTAGGCTGCACTGTGGACTAAAAAACCGTTCTCCGAGACCCATGTGACTCACAATAATTCTTCAAAAGTTGACCAAATTCGGTCTAAAAATTATAAAAATTGCCATTTTTTCTGGAGGCTGCGACCCCCAGACCCCTGCGACTTGGTTTAGTGAACTTGCGTTTGTAAGGCGTTTTATAAGTGTTAAAATGGCCAAAAAGTTGATTTTCAGTATTACAAAAAATCAAAATGTCATACCCCCCCCCCCCCCCCGAATTTTTTCCGGGTGCGCCACTGTCTCGCTCGCCGGACTGTCGGATATGTAATTTCCAGTATGTTTAAGCCTCAGTTTCACTTTCGATGCTTCTCTGGTCTAAAATTTGCATTGTTTTTGAACGA
Source organism: Trissonchulus sp. WLG1_4 (assembly GCA_030248245.1). Classification (NCBI taxonomy): domain Eukaryota; kingdom Metazoa; phylum Nematoda; class Enoplea; order Enoplida; family Ironidae; genus Trissonchulus; species Trissonchulus sp. WLG1_4. The sequence continues at coordinate 1,845 of JASANF010020675.1, read as the reverse complement.
AATATGCTAGTGTGTGTCGTTTTTGGCAGATAAAATTGCAGATATGTGCATTTTTACACTTCTCACAAAATCGAAAAGCCATTTCCCGTCCGAAAATTTTTTCTGGCTACGCTACTGAGATGTTTTGTAATATGACCAAATTTTTCTTCGTGAAGAAACTTGAAAAGAAAGAAACTAAAAATTTAAAAAAAATTTCGCCGCCCCCCCCCCCCGAAATTTCATCCTGGATCCGCCACTGCTGAGAGACCCATATTCATCGTGACTGCTGTAAAAGTACGTAGGACGAAGCAATAGAGGATCGAGAAATAGAGAAACTTTTCGTCTAAGTCACGATACAATTCCTATCTTTTCAGGGGCGAGTGCTACGTTTTCAAGACTTTGGCATTTGAAACACTCTCTTTTTCTGTTCCTTTTCAGTTTCTACTTTAAATATCTTTCTACTGTACACAGGGTTTTTTTTGGTCTGAAAAGTTTAGGCCAGTTGGCCTCAGGTCCAAAATTTCTTTAGGCCAATGGACAAAAAGCATAGGCCAACTCATTTTTGAATTTTTGCAAAACTTATTTACAAAAATAAGCATAGTATCTTGTACAGTGGTGTAGCCAGAAACAAATTTTGGAGGGGAATCGACTTTTAGAATTTGAAAAGTGTTAAAATGCATTCAACAGCAATTTTAACACAAAAAACGGCACATATTAGCAAAATTCGTTCAAAAATAATGCTATTTTTGTTACTGGAGAGGCATCTAAAATTTGTTTGGAGCACAAACCATCAAAAATTACACAACAGCTGGCGGATTGGCGAGGATCCAGAAAATTTGTTATATTGCGGACCCTAAATTCACAAGAAGAAGAAATGACATTTTTTCTACCATAAAACAGCTACAAACTATACATTACAGTGGCGTACCCAGAAAAAAATTTCGGGGAATGACTTTTCAATTTTCTGTAATGGGTTAAAACGCACGTTTTAGCAATTTTAACATGCCTTACCAACGGAAGATCAGTAAACAGCACAGTTGCAGAGGACTGGGGGCGGTAGCCCCCAGAAAAAATTTTGGTGATTTTTCTAATTTTTAACCCAAATTTTGTCAACTGGAGGCGTAGCAGAAATTTTTTCGGACAAAAATTGAAACAAAAGATGGGAACGTCACATCAGACAGTCTATTAACACAAGTAAATGTAGCATAATATACTGGTGTAGTCATGCAAATGCAGTATAACGTACTTGTGTATACATGCATAAGCTTTGACGAAAGATAATAACAAGGTATAGTAAGCTACAACGTCGCAGGGGTCTGGAGGCCGCAGCCCCCAGAAAAAAATTGGGAGAAATTTTTGATTTTTAGACCGATTCCTCAATTGAAGACGTAGTATGAGAAATTTTTTCTGCATCCGCAGCTAAAAAAGTTTAGGCCAGCTGGCCTCAATCGCTGAAAAAATTTAGGCCAATCCGAAAAATTTTAGGCCATGGCCTTAGCTGTAAAAAAGACCCAGACTGTACAGTATATATCAGCTTTAAGAAAATATGCTGAAAAAAACCATTCCTTGAAATCTCCGGATTGAAAATGGACTTAACTTTTAGCGCGCTGCTTTTTTAATCGGACTAGACGGACGTAACGTATGCATGCTAATATTAAGCGTGTATGTTAAACCCGTTTAGTCCAGTGGTAGTTTTTTTCGGGAACAAGGGTCATACTAAAATCCAAGATTAAAATTAATTGAATTAAATTAAAATTAATCTGACTTATTTTAACTTGTTTAGTCCGTTTAACCTGATTTGCCATTCCAAAACCTCGGACTAAAATAAGTCCAGTCCGTTTAATCCGGTAAAGGAATTGGCCCTAA